>PQWD01002580.1:0-98731 GCA_019425675.1 Leucinodes orbonalis
AAAATTTGACTAGCTTATAAAACATACATCTCTCTCTCTCTCTCTTCAACATATCGCAGTCCACTGCTGGACATAGGTCTCCCCATTTTGCGCCAGAGGGGGAGACCTAAATCATACATAAGAATCATAAAATATATAAGTGATGATTAATACTCGAATCACAGCCTTAAATAATAGGGTAACGCTATCCGGATCAGGATCGTATTCAACCCTTGGACCGCCAATGACGCCTTAAGGCGCCAGACACTGGATTCCCGGCGTATAAAAGGTGTGAATGTCTTTTGCAGTAAACAAGTACTACCAGTTGTCACTGTGATGCTTTTCATTTCATTAGATAAATTAGACTATTTTTTTATGAATTATTTGGCACAGGGTAAGGTTTTATTTTATCAAATACATTTATTTCTAAAACACAAATGTTACCATAAATAACTGGCTGTCATAGTACCACAATTCATATCAAATTGGCTACAAAGAGAAATTCATGAGGATAGCTGAAAAGAATACGGTTTGAGTAGAATATAATTTAAGCATTCACCAGCAGTGGACTATTACATAAACAAAAAACATAAATGATGTTTAATACATTGTTTTATTTTAATCACTATTACAAATGATGTTATTATGAAAAAGACATCTGCTTAATGATCTTGCGATATTTATCGAATTCAAATTGCCTGTATTAATAAAAATCTACTCATTATGCAATTTATAACGTCTCAATAGCTCTAAACTATCTATAAAATATCCGTTTATTTGAATAATACACAAACGGATTCACGATAATAATTTATGGAGGGTTTTATATGGGGTTTACATTTGGAAACATGATATTATAATAATAATTTATTGTAAGTTTGATTGAACACCAAAATATATGATG
This sequence comes from Leucinodes orbonalis, assembly GCA_019425675.1. Taxonomy (NCBI): domain Eukaryota; kingdom Metazoa; phylum Arthropoda; class Insecta; order Lepidoptera; family Crambidae; genus Leucinodes; species Leucinodes orbonalis. The sequence goes on from PQWD01002580.1 coordinate 884, forward strand.
TATTTAAATAATGTTAAAATTGTATATTATATTACCCGACAGCTTCCTATTATTATAATACATTATCTAGCCAAGCATGTCTTATTGTAAGAATAATATGTTTCAAACACCGCAGACTAAAATAGTAAAGTTTTTATATCAACATCATATATTTTATTACATTATTTTATTAAAAAATCAGGCACTCATCCGCATTCGCTCTTGAATTACATTGTATATAATCTCATACATAAGGCTGATATGAACCACAGTTATAAACGTTTACTGCAAGACAAAGGTCATTCCCTGGACAACAAAAGTCAGGCGACGTTGTTAAGGCTCCCAAAATGAACAAGCCGAGATCCCTTACATCAAAGATGAACACTATTTTTTAATCTACCTATAATGAGTACAACATCTTAAACGTGTCCTATATTTCATGCTTCGATGAACAATAAACTAACCCGATGCACAAACACAAAGAAATATCAATTACTCAATATCCGAGTCGCTTGACACATACTTTTACTTATTGTTATATTTATGGCATAAAGTTATTAATTAAAGTTTTGACCTTAACGTCATTAAAGGGGAACAATACTTAAAGCTCGAGCATACTACTGTCACTATGACATGTAAGCGAGCGACGAACTAAAATTCTGCCCACTTGATGCGATGGGCAGCATTTTGCCGCGGACACTGAGTGAGATTGTGTATCCAGTTAGTTCATTGTTTATCTAAGATTTCATCTAAAAAATATTTGTATACAGATTATGAACTAATGACATCAGAAGTTCTTGTGACCCAAAGTGTATATGACATTATTTGAACGTATTTCTTATAAACTCTACGTACATTACACTCGTGTTGTCGCTCCTAACTAAATTAGGCATCATTTCATTTATTGCTCACAAACATTTATCGCTTTCGAAAAACAGCAATGCACAATCGCTCTTAAGTCTCTTATCTCTTGAATATTAAAAGTTACAAATGTTCATTATCACGTGGCAGTGCTCACTGCTAAGTCCAAGGGGACCTAGGCAAACCATTTTAATACTTATAGTGAAAGTATTTAGGTATATATCCCTATAATAAATTTTATACTTTATTGCTTGAAGAAAAACATTTTCAATAGGCCTATGTCATACATAATTCATTAACACAACTGTATAAACCTATCTAAATTTTATTATACTTGTTTAAAACCTCCAATTCAACCACCATATATTGGTGTTTTGGATATAAGTAACTACATCAGGTACCCACTGTTTAACCCTATACCACCGCAGATGGATATATCCAACAATTGATTTTTTACTGTTTGCAATCGTGTCGGGTTAAAAGGTCAATTGGAAACTGACCTCAGGGTTGGCAATCAGACTTAATCACCATTATAAATAGGTCGATCTTAGATGAACAATAAACTAACCAGATGCACGAAGAAATTTCAACCAAAAATTGTCCGAGCCGCTTGACACATAAGTTGACACATGTTATATTTACGACATAAAATTATTCATTAAAATTTTGACCTTAAAGCGTCATCAAAAGGGTACAAAATCAAAAGCACGAGCATACTACAATGTCACTATGACATATAGTGAGCGACGTGATTATGAATAAAAATTTTGCCCAACGATTACGGATGGGCATAATTTTGTCGCGGACACATTTTGAGTGTGTGCATATAGTTAATTGATTGTTTATCTGAAAGATCTATTTACTCGAAATATACATCACCAGAGTTCCCGATCTCTTGGTTACCCGGCTGCCTCCCTTATTGGTCAGTGTCCGTTGAGGACTGTGGGAGGGGTCGCTTCAAGGGGGGCGGTGCCCGATATGTCCATAGCGTCGGGCATCGAACCTTGGTCCTTGGCGGTGAGGGCCGCGAGCTGGTCCGCATACTCCGTGTACAGCCTCTGCCAACGGAGCTCACGGACTAGAGTGGCGAGCAACTCTTCAAGTATTTCATGCTTCTTGATGCCCTGGAATAACATTTATTAGCAATCGGAGACGCTAAATTTCTGATCTTTTCTGGGTAAGTACTTTGGTAAGTAATTAAAGTATTTTAAATAAAACCTTGATAGACAAATATAGGAATCATTTCTAGGTAACTATCATTTTTGAAGTACTGAGGTACGTACATTTTTAAAATACAAACAAAACCTTACAAAATTAACATTTGGACTAACTATATTTAGTAGTTGATAAATATTATTTAGAAAATTCAAATCCTTCACTTCACTTAGGTTAAAGTAAAGATCTAATTCATGAATTAACGAAAAAAAAATTTTTTTTAAATACTAACCAAAACTGTAGACTTCCATTTCTTGGGTGTAGACGTGCAGTGACTAGGCCCTAGTAGGTCGTCTAGTATATTTCTCAACTGATCTTCCGTGCCTGAAATATATGAAATTCATACCATTCAAATATCAATCCGCATAATCCCGTGGGTTGCAGCCCAATCTCCACTTAGCTATGCTGTGTAGGAAGGCCTGTGTACCGCAGTGAGTCTTTTTTAGTTTTATAATAATAATAAAATTTCATTTATTAAGTAACCAAGATTCATAAGTGTTAGTAAATTTTTACTTTATGATGATTAGTCAAATACATTTAAGAATTATTAGGTGGTAGACTCGGTACTGAGTCGTCTAGGTAGGTACCACCGCAGTGCCAGATATCGTCCCGGGAAATAGAGTGTTTTGCACTTCTGTGTGTCGGGAGGGCACTGAAGCTAGTAAAATTACCGGGTATAAGAGGCCTTACATCTGTTGTCTTTGGTGGCGGGCACAGTCGGCATTGTTGGAGAATAACTATCAGTTGTTGGTCTCCTTCAAGGCCGCTCTGGCATGGTCAGCGTATCAATTACCACCAGGTCACGTATGTCGCAGAACCTCGGCCGTTGGAGCAGACGAGTTCTGGAGTGGAGACCGCGTCTCGGCAAGCGTAGCGTAGGACACCCGGACCGAGGGACCGACGACTTGCGGGAGGTCGCTGGTGGATGCTGAATGAGGAAAGCGGAGGCCGGGATATCTGGCGCAAAATGGGAGCGACCTATGTCCGGCAGTGGACTGCGATAGGTTGAAGAGAGCGTCTTGACCGTCCTGTATACTTATAACATAATAATAAAATATCATTTGATGTTGATTTACCGTGTGCGAGGTGGTGGGCGAACAGTGCGGCGAGCCAGTGGCGGTAGTCGTGGGGTCGCAGTAAGGCGGCGCTGGCGCTTAGCTGAGACTCTAACCAACTGCGGGCCGCTACTGACCACGTGCCACCGCTGGAAACAAACAAATATGAACTCTATTAATGAACAATAAGAATGTTTAACATTTTTATTCTCTATAATCTATAGCGATAGTGGACGACTGTACCTCATTAATTTTAATGTTACTGAAGTGTTCAGGGTCGTAAATTTAAACACTTGCTTAGTTCGTTTAATTATTTCGGGAAACCCCATGAAAACAGTTATTATACACTATACGATAGTCACCAGAAGGAAGAAACAAATAGGTTTACAACATCCAAATAGCAAAGAAAGCTAACTATATAATAAACCGGCCGCCGCGAACAAAAGACTATACAGAAATAATGCCAGATGGACGGATGACCTGGTTAAGGTGGCGGGTAGCAGATAGATGTCAACTGCTAGGGATCGACCCGCGTGGAAATCATTAGGGGAGGCCTTCGTTCAGCAGTGGACATATTAGGCTGTAATGATGATCAGCACAATTTTTTGAGACACTAATTAATTTATTACAATTCCATAATACTAGATGAAGAGACATAAAACTTTAGGGTTCCATCGCAGTATAAAATTTCAAGTCACGAAAATGTTATATATAAGTTTAGTCCATAGATTTAGTATTAGCGCACTTCGCTTACAAGATACACAAAGCGTGGGAGTGAGAGGTCCTTAATCAATTCAGAACGCCTGAGAGAAAAAGAGACAGAGAAAATATAGAAATATGTTATTGTTTTTCGCGACTAAGAGCCCAAAGCGGCCCGGTGTGTTGTCAGTGTCAGTGAAAATTGTAAATATTATTGCTAATTATTCTATTAATATTGTAATTATTACTTAATACAATTATGGTGTCGTGTACTGTACCTGGATGCAACGCTACTAGGCGAAATAATCCGAATTAATAAACATTTACTAGTAAATACGATTTTATCATTGGAATTTTACGAACCATTTTTTACCTAATTTCAGCTAGAAATTGTCTTATAAATATAAGTTTTCAATATAATTTTCCATTTATATATTTGAGTAAATAGTGCTTTTTTATTTAAATTCGCGAAAATAATGTATAAAATAGCAAATTGTTTGTTTACGCTAGTGCTTGACAAAGCGGTGACGTCATTACAATCGATATAAAACATACATATTGGTAAATAAATTTCGTTTTTTTCAGGTTTCCACACAGTTCAGCATTGATGGAAAAATGAATGCGGACTTAAAATAGACCAGATTAAACTCTTAATAGAAACTATGCTTATCTTAGAATTAAACACGTAAATGAATTGTAAATTAAGCAAGGAAACGATACGAACATATCTCAAAAGAAGGTAATAAATAAAATAATTTAAAAGTATTGAGTTAATTAATTTACTGTATCTATACTGATATTATAAAGCTGAAGAGTTTGTTTGTTTAAACTTACTTATCTCAGGAAATACTGGACCAATTAGAAAAAATATTTCAGTTTTAGATTTCTTATTTATCGATAAAGAATATGGGTTGTACTAAAAACAATAGTAGTGGAGCAGTAATAAAGATGATTGAACATTTTTCCTACATAGAGCTTTCCGCTGCGTGCGCTGTGAAAACGGTTAAAGTTTCGCAAAAGTCGTGTATGAGAGTTCTAAAAAAGACCGTGACAGCATGACAGAATGTCATATCTTTAAAGGTTAGCTCACAATAACTTCTTAAATTTATCTAAAATAATGCATTATTTGCGAAGGTGTTTTCATAAACATAGTATTAATCCCTATGCAAATAAATATGTTATTTATCACGAGTATTTCATTTGAAACAAATTGCCCTTCACAGCATTTAATTTAAATTAATATCTCAGTTCCTCCGAGCTCAGGAGGTATCGCAGATATTAGCTCAAAGTAACTAAGTACTGGCCACCATCGGTCACCGTCGTTATAAGTTGTAAACAATTATAGGTTTGCTGATGATTCAGATTCATCTGGATTAAAATACCCATGATTTTCTTGGTTTCTGTACGAAAAGAGACCGCCCGTTGATTTACATCATAATCGATAATAAGAACTTTTGGCGTGGACAACACTATTTGGAACTTACACATAGACATTCACCAACACATATTTACTTCAATATTTTTGTCATGCCTCTAAGCCGCCTTTGTGTATCTTGTATATACTATATCTATGGTCTAGTCCACCCTAGCTTTGCACGGATACTTTAAGTTTTAGTAAGCATCTCTCTCTAATAAGATATCATATAATGTATATTAAATTAAAGTACATATTGGTAAGATTTATCTAAAGTTTATATGTATAAGTATTATTAGTTCTCGCATACGCCAATAGATGGCGCTGTACTCCTTTACATCGCGTAAGCATTGTGTTCTACCGAACGCGTATAAGTATCCGAGACTGTTCAATTTGTGTTCGCTTTAAAAATAAACCTTGTTGTTCACATTTTGAGAGTTTGTATTTATCTAACGATTTGGGCCCCTATTTTACGATCTTGATTTTTTTTAAATACCTATATAATAACGTACATTTCCAACAGTGCAAAAATAAGTAATCTGTCATCAACAGATCCATTTTGACAAATGTAAATTATTTATTGTTTTTGAGATTAGTTTCATTCACTTTGCATACCCTACTCATAATGTCTGTGCACGCCACCGAGGACTAGTGAGTTTTGACGTCTTGTCACTACCATCAATTGAATTACATATAAAATAGGGTACGCTTTTATAAAACTAAGGTTTACCTCTGTGCGAATCCTCTAGGGCGGGTGGCTCGGGCGTGGGCAAGCGGACGGCGTCTTGAATTCGGCCCCCGGGCGGAATGGGCTGCCCCGCTGGCTCGCCATACTGGGTCACCCGCGTCTTCCCATATCACCCTGAAATACCGACGTTTCATATATTACGTACTACGTACTCGTACATACATATTTTACATAGAAAGACTAAATAATACTATTTAAAATTATTAATATTTTCCTATTCAACCTATCGCAGTCCACTGCTGGACATAGGTTCCCCCATTTCGCGCCAGATATTCCCGGTCCTCCGTTTCCTCATCAGCTCCACCAGCGACCTTTCGCAAGTCGTCGTCCATGGGCCGGAGGGCGTCCTACGCTCGCTTGCCGAGACGGCGGTCTCCACTCAGAACTCGTCTGCTCCAACGGCCATCGGTTCTGCGACATACGGGGACCAGCCTCCACTGCCACTTTAATATTTTGATCGGATACAATGCCCACTGAATGGACAAAAAATTAAAATATGTCCAATTTCTGAAAATTAATTACTTTCATAAAGCTATTAACCGCCGGGATTCCAGACACAAGAGAAAATCTATTGTGTCTGTTGTATATATGAAATTACGGCGGTTAATAGGTTAAAATTAAATTAATTATTATAATTTATAAATACAAAGAACTTACCATGAGCTTAACTTTTGGCAGTGTATATAGCTTTTCCCGTTGCTGAGCGAGATCATCGGATTCCCATCCTCCAGTAGCGTACAGTTGGTAACTGTCACTGTAATATAGAAAAACACATGGCATACAGTAAGTTATTTTATTATTCTATGCGTATATTATTCCAATCCGGTAATATATACTTAAATAAACATAATATAAATATACATACTTACAAATAGATAAAAAAGAGTATGGCCTGTGTTACGAAACTGTGCAAAAATCGCAGTGAACAAAGCGAAAACAATCTGGAAATTACGTATCATAGGTCAATGAACAATTCGATTATAAATTTTTAGTAACACTAAAATCTATAAACAAAAAAATATTTGTCAAAATTACATCAAAGACCCGCAGCTGTCATTTCGGGGCCACTTTATATGTATTAATGACAGTCCCATACGCATTTTTAAACGTCCATGTTTTATGTGTATATTGTTCAAATTATAAGTTTGAAATGAGGTATGGATGAGTAGATGGGTGGCACGCGATAGCAATGGGCCAGTGGTAAAGCTTTTTTAAATATCGTAAGTGAACGGGCTTTTACGTGACTGCGCGCCAGGGCTGGGTTTATCTTCAACAAACACCAGGGCCGGCTTTGCCTTTACTTACTAGATCCAGCTTCACTAGATACCAGGGTCGGTTTCAACCCGCCCAAACCCTGGGTTGGCTTTCGTCGCATCCCAACCAGTGTTTGATGTACCAAGCGTCGACAGCCAATAGCTAGGGCCGGCTTTAGATTCAACAACACCAGGACCGGCTTCAACGTACTAAAACACACAGCCTTCTTCTTTTCGGTCGCGACCAGGGCCGGCTTTAGCTACCCTAAAATCCAGGGTCGGCTTCAACCTATTAGAATTCAGGGCGGATTTTAAATCCTGGGCTGCGCTTGTGTAGTACTTATCAAATCCAGGGCCGGCTTCGACCTACCCAAACCCAGGGTCAGTTTTCGTCTCATCGCAACCAGGGCCGGATTCAGCAGCCACGATGGTGTATCGTGGCTGTGCCGATAGACAATAGCCAGGCCGGCTTCATATTTAATAAACAACCAGGGCCGGCTTCAGCTACCCCAAAACCCAGGGTCGGCTTCAACCTCTCCAAAATCCAGCGGGCCTTAACTTGTACATAAGCAAAGCCGGTTGCAACTAACAACAACTCACCATGCGGAGTAAGCAGGGCCCGGAAGCAGAGTGGTTTGAGTGCCGCGGTCCCGGCGCGGAGGTCCCAGGCGGCGAGGGCGGCGGCGGCCGACAGCGCGCACAGCGTGTCCGCACACACCCACAGCCGCGCGCGCCGCGCCGCGAACGCTAACAAACAGACAGTACGCGGTCATCGTCATCAAGCATCTTAAACGTCCCCACCGAGGGCAACGAGCCTACCCGTATACGGATTAGGTCGTCCACAGCGGTGCCCCAGATGCGGATTGGACGACTTCACACACAACCTTCGAATCTCTTCGCAGGCGTGCATGAAGTTTTCCACACGATGTTTTCCTTCACCGCAAGAGCGTCGGGCAACGTACATATAGTTTCGATAATTCGAAAACACATTGGTACGTGGCGGGATTTGATCCTGCGCCCTTACGGTAGGAAGGCAACAGTCTACATCATTGAGCCATTGACGACGGTTATACACAACTATAATTAAGTAAATATCCAATGCCATTACATAGCGCCATCCAGCCCCAAACTAAGCATTTGCATGTAAAACCCATTATCTTTTCTTCTTTATAATACTTGCTACTGACATTATTGTATTGGTTTACACTATAACAAATCGAATGTATTTTAACATACAATAATCGAGTGTTATCGGGGAAGGTTGCATTCTCATTTACACAACCAAACCCCAACATTACAATACATATGCATACCGTCTCACCACATATGCCGTAGTCGCAGGTAGTGGGCCGTAACTAGCTTATATCCCGCTGCAACTCACACTTTAACGGCAACGCTCGAATGAGGCTAATACTGGCAGCGAAGATTGTAGCAGAAAAAACGCGATAGATACATAGATGTCTTTAGAATATGTTCAAAAAAGTTTTAAAAATTTGTACGTTTCACTAAAAAAACGTAAACAAAAACATCCCCTTTTTGGATCAAGTCTTTTTTCGTCCCTGGCCATCGCATTTTTCTGCTAGAATTGTTCTGCCAGTTTCAGCCTTATAACACTCGAATGGCATTGTCTCGTAGCACAGTAGCGGGCGTATGACATAGACTCTACTGTAGCACAAATAAGTTCTTAGCACGACTCTACGAATAGCACACACATACCGATAGGAGGCAATGCCGGGTGGCAGTATCACGTTGAGGCGCCAAGGCGTGGAGGGAGCCGTCAGCAACACGACACCACCGCCCAGCGAGCGTCGCACGCGATTAACAAAGCACACCCGGCGAGCCTGCAACAAACACATGTATATATTAATATATATATATATATATATATATATATATATATGTACAAGTTAAATAAATATATATATATTTATTAAAAAAAAAAATCAAAAATCATATCCAAAATTAGACTTACAAAAAAGCACTTATGAACGTCAAAAAAATATATAAAAATATAATAAAAAACAATTAAAAATACTAAACTAAAAATATGAATTTTGATGCTTTGAAAAAAAAGCCGCTTCAGTGGTTTGGCCTGTTGAGATTAAGAAACCAAGCGTGTTACACAAAGTATGTTATAATTATATAATTAATTTAAACAGTAAGGCTAATGAGAGGTTTCCTTGTATACACCAAAAGTATGCTCAAATTCATAAATACAAATGTTGTTTGCTATACAAACAAAAACGCATTGCATCCCATAACAACGCATACGTACAAAACATTTCATCAGCGTCAATAAACAAAAAACATTAAAGAAAATAAAAGAGAAAGGGAAAGACACATATAATGTTATTAAATATAGAATTAAATCTATGTAACTCTTGGTGCCAATCCATGAATAAATAAATATCCACTGACATTCACACGCGCCATCTATGCCCGTAAGTAAAGCGTGAAAGCCTGTATTATGGGTACTAACAACGGATAAATATACTTATGTACATTTTTTTGTTAATACTATTATACATAGAAAACACCCAGACCATTACAAACAAACATGTTCATGCACACAAATGTTTGTACTGCCTGGAGGGGGGATGAGCCCGGAACCCTTTGGTGTAGCAGGCCGACGTCTCAACCGTTACACCAAATGGATCGTCGACATACTACCACCTTAATAACTTTAAATGGCTCAGCAACCCAAAGCGAGTTTGGCCTCCAAAGCAGTCTTCGCGACGGTCCCTCTATACTGCGCAATATTTAATGGGGTCTCCCTAAACACTATGCCCATTATGCATCATTTGTCAAACATGATATACAACACAAACACACACATGCACATATACCACACACACACAACACACACACACACACACACACTCACAGTACAAATCACGCACATACACACAAATACACACACACTTAAATTCACACTTATAATTGTAAAGCTTATTCATTAATTATCACTGGTCCGGTGTAGGAGAGGCTGGTAATTCTGTCATACAGGTCTCTAGGCAGATACAGTCTCATATAGTTCAAAACTTTTGTAATAGATTAAGCTTAATCTTTTACAATTCAACTGTGTGAGAGAACAAATAAAGGATATTTTATAAAAAAAAACTACCACCATAAATCAACAATAACCTAAACTAGATAGTGGTAGTCATACAAAATATAATAATAACAAATGACGTGCTATGGAGAGGGCTATGTTAGGTGTCTCCCTACGCGATAAAATCCGAAACGATGATATCCGTAGGAGAACTAGGGTGACCGACATAGCCCAGAGGATTAGCAAGTTGAAGTGGCAGTGGGCAGGGCACATAGTGCGTAGAACGATGGCCGATGGGGCGGAAAGGTTCTCGAGTGGTCCACGTAACGGAAAGCGAAGCGTAGGCCGACCCCTAACCAGATGGACGGATGATCTGGTTAAGGTGGCGGGTAGCAGATGGATGTCAACTGCAAGGGATCGATCCGCGTGGAAATTCATTAGGGAGGCCTTCGTTCAGCAGTGGACAAATTGGCTGTAAATGATGATGATGAACAATTGACGATTAAAACGTATCCGTAAAAAGATTTATTTGAATAAAGATGGCCAAATAATGTCCGGGCCCCATTGCACATACGTATAGTTATTGTTATATTTAAAAAGTAAAATTATTCATTTAAATTCTGACCTCAACGCGTCATTAAAAGGGTAACAAATTGAAAGCACGAGTATACTATTATGTCACTATGAGATGTAGCGAGCGACATGATTATGAATGAAAATTCTGCCAACTGATGCGATCGACAGAATTTTGGCGCGGACGTTCATCCAAGTTTCGAAACAAATAATTATGTTCATACCTAAAAAGGTCTCCCAGACAGGATCATTTGATACAGAGTTGTTGGGCAGCAACTGAAGCCTTGACAGCGTGCCGTAAGGCGTGTTGTGTCCTTTATTTATCACCTAAAGATATAACAGAAAATGTTTAGCGAAGTACATGTACACTCACTGTTTCACGGGGCGATTTCTGGCACTGCAGTGGTACCTACCTAGACTCAGTATCGTGTGTCATCTAGTAAACATACCATAATTCCGATCCGTCTGTAGACTTGATACTGAGTCGTCTAGGTAGGTACCACCGCAGTGCCAGATATCGTCCCGTGAAACAGGAGTGTTATGCACTTTTGTGTTTCGGGATGAGGGCACTATAGCTAGTGAAATTACTGGGTATAAGAGACCTAACATTTGTCGTCTCGGGTGTCAGGCGCAGTGCGGCATTGATGGAGGATAATTGTTTGAACTAGTACTAAACTGGACTGTAATTTCTTGTAGGAATGAATAAATAAAAACTTAGCACTTGGGTTATTTGTACTTTGTATTTATAAAATATACAGTAAATAATGAAACAAACGAACTTGAACTGTAGTTGAGTCATTAAATCAATATTTTACAATAATAATTGCGTCCTTTTGGCCTGATAATTATCTTCTTCTTTTTACTTTTCCTTTTTAAATGTGTTCTTGAATTCTATTTGACCAGTACGAAATAAGCACGAAGAAGTTTGGCTAAGCGCGAGTCAGACTCGCCCGTGGAGGGTTCCGCAGCAACAAGTAACATAAAATTTAATAATTTTTATTTACTAAGATCTAACATTGATACCCCACACGAGGGGGTACAATGAAAAAACATTTTTGAGTTTCTGTTTAATGTATGGGGAACCCAAAATTACAATTTTTTTTTAAGTTTCTTATTAAAACCTAATAGCGGTACGTACAAAGTTTGAATAGTGTAGTGCTTACAGTTTCGGAGAAAAAAGGGGGTTGTATTATTCGGACGGACAGACAGACAAGACGAATCTATAAGGGTTTCGTTTTTTTTTGCCATTTGGCTACGGAATTCTAAAAAGGTACAATAATAGATATGTAACACATATGACCTGTATCCGCAGCGAGCCGGCGGCGCGCACTATAGGTCCGGCGGCCCCGAGCGCGGGCGGCGGGGGCAGGGGCGCGGGGGCGGCGGCGGCGGGGGCGGGGGCGGCGGGGGCGCGCGGGGCCCGGGGCGCGCGGCCCTCCGCGCGGGGGCCCGGCAGCACGCCCCCGCCGCGCTTGCGGAGACGCTGGTCTACACCGCTGGGGAAACATTACACATCAATACAATTCGGTAGTTTCCACCATCCGCAATAAAATACCAAACCTTATTTTTATAAAGCCTTATTTTATTATTCATTGATCACTTTTGTTTAGTTGCAATATTGAATTTTTAAATACACTGAAACCAATAAATATTAGGTCAATTGATGATAGTGAGCAATGACGTCAAATATCACTAATCTCATACAAAGTATTTGGAAACGTTCCTTTTTGACAGTTCCTAAAAATTACGTCAAAGATTAGTGGTGTCAAGTACCCAATTATTTTTACATAGCCCGCCGGACCAGCAAGTTGAAGTGACAGTGGGCTGGTCACGTGTGTCGCAGAACCTCGGGCCGTTGGAGCAGACGAGTTCTGGAGTAGAGACCGCGTCTCGGTAAGCGTAGCGTAGGACACCCGGACCGAGGGACCGACGACTTGCGAAAGGTCGCTGGTGGATGCTGGATGAGGAAAGCGGAGGAGCGGGATATCTGGCGCAAAATGGGGGAGGCCTATGTCCAACAGTGGACTGCGATAGGATGAACAGTAGTAGTAGTAGCAATTATTTTTATGTATTTGTGGCAAAATAAATAAATATCCACTGACATTCACACAGCGCCATCTAGCCCCAAGTTAGCGTGAAGCCTGTATTATGGGTACTACACATCGGATAAAAATACTTATATTTTTTTTGTAAATACATACATATTATACATAGAAAACATCCAGACACTTGAAACAGATGTTTATGCACACAATTGTTTGTGTGCATAAACATGTCTGTTTGTAATACCCGGGTATCGAACCCGGAACCCTTGGTGTAGCAGCCGACGTCTCGACCACTACACCAAATGGGTCGTCAAATAAATATCCTTGTCTAATGTTGCCACTATCGATAGTATAGTAACTCAGATAAACAATTAATAAAACAAATAAATATTTCACTTTGTGGCAACATACAATAAATATTCACTGTCTAGTGTTGCCACCATCGATAGTGTAGTTACTCAGATAAACAATAAATAAAACAAATAAATATTTCACTTTCTGGCAACATACAATAAATATTCACTGTCTAGTGTTGCCACCATCGATAGTGTAGTTACTCAGATAAACAAATAAATATGTCACTTTCTGGCAACATACAATAAATATTCACTGTCTAGTGTTGCCACTATCGATAGTGTAGTTACTAAGATAAACAATTAAATAACTATATGCACAATCACGAGTAAATATCAACCAAGAAAATGTCCGAGCCGCTTGACACATATGATGACTTATTGTTATATTTATGACATAATTATTCATTAAATTTTGACCTTTAGACGCAACGACACTACAGCCTACTAGACTCCTAATGCAAGGCCAATACTTTCAGACAACACGTTAGACTTATACGTCTTACTCAAGACACCGATCGCGTAATCTCTCTTAGTATCGACCAAATCCGTGACCCGTTTACATCTCTCGTGTTTATTACAAAACTAGCGACCCGCTCTGCTTCGCACGGGTGCAATGTTGATCGTAAAAGGCACGCTCCCGGCTTCCCGTCGGCCGGTATCGCCGCAAACCAACCGCAAACGCTACGCACCGCAATTTTTATATATTTATTATCCGAAAATGTTCATTTAAATCATATGCTGTAAAGAACTACTTAGATTTTTATTCAACAATGTATTTAAAATATTAAATTGGATAATATACCCCTCCCGCAATGCGACGCCCACTTTGCACGGGACGGCCGTGCAGCAGAATATATTTTAATTTCGCCATAACTTGAAAACCAAACGTCCAATTTTAATCATTCAAAGACCAAATATTATCTACGTAAACTTTTCTTAGTGATGAAATAATTTATTTTGTTAAGGATTAGTAGCATGAGTAAAATAAACGCGTTTTAATGTAGCCAAAAAAAAAAATCAATTTTTTTAAATAAAAAAATGGTTGTTGTGCTTCACCCGACATAGGTAGGTATAGTGTGTCGCGGACTTTTTTGTAGATATTAATGAGATCTACACTTAGTTAGAACATTTTATAGTTTAGGCAGAATACGCAAAAAAGCAACTTTTCTGGTAGTTTTTTTCCTTTTTTGTCCGAAAAACCCAAAATATCTTACGGAACCCTATTTTTTTTTCAAAATAAAATTTAGCCTATGTTATGCGGGATTAATTTAGCTTTCGAATGGTGAAGAATTTTTAAAATCGGTCCAGTAGTTTTTGAGCCTATTCATTACAACCAAACAAACAAAGTTTTCCTTTTAATTTTAGTGTAGATAACATACGAAAGAGGCGAAAATGGCTTTCCGTACAACGAAATGGTGTGAAAAATGTAGACAATTATTTAATTTAAAAAAAGACGGTATAACTTTTCTTAGGAAAGCCAATTCCAAGATTATTACGGTGAAGAATCAATTTATTCAAAGCTCAAATTACGCTGGACTGAATTCGTAACCATGGCATTTGTTTATCAGTACATCCCTTTCTTTCTAATGTAAATAAATAGTGCTTAACCTTTCTTTCATTAGTGTCACGCGTTACTAGGGCTGTGACATTACTAATGGGATTTAGATAACGGGTAATATACGAGTGCGTAATAGACTTTTACTTTAACTTTAGTTGTTGCAACTCATATCGGTAGGTAAAATTATTTTAATATTGTTATAAGTACTGAATGTAAACTTTTTATTTATAAATATATTCCACATATTCCAAAACACATGAAATTAATCTGTAATAGTTATTATTTTACTGTTGCAACTAACATTAGTACTTTGCGAGATTTATCGGCCCGCGCACCGCACGACTCCAAAATCGAGGCGCTACTACAGCCTAAACGATTATAGATAGCTAGATTCTGTTTGTTGCTTTGTTTTGTTTGCTAATGTTGTACTAATTCAATACCGAGAGAGACCTTTTCTTTCACCATCTTCTAATCTTTTTTTTTAAGACAGTTATTTTGACACCACATTAAATCACATAGATCTAAAATTTATACAATAGCGATGTCGTAGTTTTGCTGAAAATGTTAAAATATGAATGTGGAGTGCTATTCAAAACATAATATGCCTGGTAAAATGTAATTGAAAAATAATTTAGTCCGTGTTTCCTAGAACGACTCCGCAGACATAGGTATTCGTATTCAGAGAACATGTAACAATCAAAATGACGTCAGTTAAATGTAAAATGACACTTTATGGTAGTAAAAGTATATCACGAGGTTTTCTCACAAAATCTTCGATGCGGTAACCTGCAGTTTGAATAATTAATACATAATTAATCAATTCGCGTCGGTGGCTCAATGGTGCACCGGTGGCTCAATGGTTGTTATCCATGTAATGGCGGGAATTTCAATCGCCGAATCAACATGCATATTTTCCTCTCCCCCCGCTTCGGGGCATTGTCAGAATTATTTGTTCCGAGAAATTCAAACATTAGGCGTCTAGTAGGTAAGTGGTCGTTGTTTAGACGTCATTAAAAGGATTCAAAATCAAAAGCACAAGCAAAATTGTGGAATGAATACTATGCCACTTTGACAAGTAGCGAGCGACGTGCTAATGAATAAACATTTTGGCCAGTTGAAGCGATGGGGAAAACTTTGGCGCGGACACTTTTTAAGTGAGAGTGTGCATCTAATTAGTTTATTTTCATCATCAGCTCATTAAACGTCCCCACCGAGAGGCACGAGCCTACCCGTATAGGGTGATTAGGCCTTAGTCGTCCACGCGGGACCAGTGCGGATTGGACGACTTCACACACAACCTTCGAATCTCTTCGCAGGCGTGCATGAAGGTTTCCTCACGATGTTTTCCTTCACCGTATGAGCGTCGGATGACGTACATATATTTTCGAAATTCGGAAATACATTGGTACGTGTCGGGATTTGAACCACAGCCCTCCCGGTAGGATGGCGACAGTCCACACCACTGAGCCACCGACGCTCTACATTAGTTTATTGTTTATAAATATAAGTGTAAAAGTGTTAGGCCAAGTCAATACTATTCATAGGGTTATCGATAGAATAGATGATTATCCATAGTCAAACTATCGATAGTTGGTAAACATTGCCACTCTGCCGTCTATTAGCTAAAACGCCGTTAACTGACGAGTACAATTCTCAGTTCGGCTGCGCTCGCCACTTGGCCGGTGAAGCTGTGAAGGCCTGCGGCAGCAACGATTACTCACTCCGAAGGAAAAAAGTCTCAAACATTACCATGGCACATATGTGTAGCCAAGAATGGATGGATCCAAATATTGACTATTAATATCGTCTGCTTTCAATCATAAATTAAAGTTCAAATAAACTGTAACTGCGGAGGACCGGGATATCTGGCGCAAAATGGGGGAGACCTATTCCAGCAGTGGACTGCGATAGGTTGAAGAGAAAACTGTAACCTTCCGCCGTGACATTCTAGTAGGTGTGACCTACAATCATATTTTGTCATCTATTTTTACGGCCGTCGACGGCTAATTTTAAAAACACCTAAAATAGAAAGGCGTCAAAAGTGGTGTTAGTGTAAAAAAATTGTGAGTGTGTATGCGCGTGTGCCTGTGTGTGTGTTGGAGAAATAAGATGCGCTCAGACTTAAATAAAGGAGCAACACTAACTTGTCGTTCCTGGGTGGCGCGTGCGCGTGGTTGCTGACGTTGGGGTGTATGACGATGTCGCGCACCTCGACGCGGATGCGAGACTTGCTCTGCGACGACGTGCTGAAGCAGCCCTCGCCGCCCACGCCCGGCAGGGAGCCCAGGGACTCGCTACACATACACATTTCAAACACTTTATACAAAAACATGAATAAACCTTACACGTTCGGCAGGGAGCCCAGGGACTCGCTACACATACACATTTCAAACACTTTATACAAAAACATGAATAAAACCTTACACGTTCGGCAGGGAGCCCAGGGACTCGCTACACATACACATTTCAAACACTTTATACAAAAACATGAATAAAACCTTACACGTTCGGCAGGGAGCCCAGAGACTCGCTACACATACACATTTCAAACACTTTATACAAAAACATGAATAAAACCTTACACGTTCGGCAGGGAGCCCAGGGACTCGCTACACATACACATTTCAAACACTTTATACAAAAACATGAATTAAACCTTACACGTTCGGCAGGGAGCCCAGGGACTCGCTACACATACACATTTCAAACACTTTATACAAAAACATGAATTAACCTTACACGTTCGGCAGGGAGCCCAGGGACTCGCTACACATACACATTTCAAACACTTTATACAAAAACATGAATAAATCCTTACACGCCCGGCAGAGAGCCCAGGGACTTGCTATCAATACAGATTAAAACCACGTAACGACAAATACATGGATAAATTCATTGAAGTTACCAAAGTAGCTCGCCAGATCTGGCCGAGATGAACAGCCTTAATGTAGCTTTCCGATGAGCTGGGCTTGGCATGAATGGACAAGACAAAAGTCACGTTCATGCTACAACTAGTATCTAACTTTGCCGGCCTAGTAAGTTGATTCAGAGTTAGACTGGGCGGCATTCGACAAGTTACGTTGAACTTTACGTCTTCGATTCCGCAATGATCAAAGACTATCTTCAATGATTGCGAGAATGAATAGGCATTTTTAGGTTGAGCATGTTCCATCTTATTCTGCGTTGTCACTTACCATTAGGTGAGATGGTTGTCAGCCAAGGTAATTCATAACCAATGATCATCTGTTAATTTTACGCCTGCATTGTCACTTACCATCAGGTGAAATAGTAAACAAATACTCACCTGTTTATTTAACGCCTGCATTGACACTTACCATCAGGTGAGATGTCAGACAAATGTTCACCTGTAAATTCTGCGTCTGCATTGACACATACCGTTAGATGAGATGGCAGACAAATGCTCACCTGCTAGTTTTACCCCTGCTTTGTCATTTACCATCAGATGTGATGGCAGACAAATGCTGTTATAAAAAAACCCTATAATATAAATAAACTAGATACTAACTTGGCGTCAACCTGCGTCAGCGGTATGAACACTGGCGTGATGCGTCGTTTCCCGTCCGAAGTGCGCGTCTCTATTTGCCGGTCCACCGGACGTAATGCACCTTCGGGGGATGCCGTCACCGGGCACTTCAGGGACTAGTCGAAATATAAACAAGTAATATATTTAAATACTACAACTTTGTTTGTCATGTTATGTTGGGGGCATTTTTTGTAATTGACAAATATGTTCAATATTGTATTTGCCTTTTAAAACATGTGTTAATAATTATATACTTTAATGTAATTTATAACCTCTTCTCCCGGTAAAATGTAGATTAAAGACAAATTAAAATGAAGTAAAAACCCACCGACATTCACAGAGTGCCACCTAGCCCCAAGCAAGTAGCCTTTACAATGAGCACAAAACGGATATAAACATACATAATATACGTTTTAATTTCAACAAATAACACCTAACCAAATTTAAGTTAATCGTACTATTATTTTATTACAATAGATAAGAAAATGGGTCATTAATTAATCACACACATCACCTCCTCACTATAACGTGACCTTAGTGGCCCACGCGGGCCCATTGCGGATTGGACGACTTCACGAACAACCTTTGAATTCGAAAGTAAGTGTGCGCAAGTTTCCTCACGATGTTTTCCTTCACCGTAAGAGCGTCGGTTAAACGTACATATAATTTCGAAAAGACATTGGTACGCAGCGGGAATTGGCCCTGCACCCTCCAGATTGGAAGGCAATAGTCTACACCAATGAGCCACCCGGGCTCTCATAATTAATTTTGCGAGGGAAACTGGGAATAGACATAAAATTCCTATGTGATGAGTGTTACCGCAAAGAAATCTACATTTCATACATATAAAACAGAAAGTACATACAATCGACTTGTCACTCTTTGGAGTGGTTTCCTCCCTGAGCAGTTCTTTCTTGGCCTCCTGCTTCTCCCTAGCGAGGAGTATTTCAGGGCATTCGACCAGCAGGTTCGAAGAGAGGTCCCCACCCGATTCGTTCGCCAGACATTTGCCGTATATCTTCTCGTAGAATGCATTCTGCAGTTGAAAAACGTAGTATATTTCAACCAGTTGTATTACAATATTGAAAATAGTTACAGAAAGACGCTTTTCTTAACAAAGAATCTACTTTTCCTACGTCGACAGTCATTCAATCAAAACAAGAATAATAACTTTGTTATATAGACACGAGTTTAATTTAAATGTTAAAAATACTCAAATTAAAATTGAATGTAGTTAAAAAGAGAACATGTTTTTAACACATTACATTACACTTTAACATCCATCCAATATAAGAAACAATTTGTTATTTATTAATGAATTTGATTTAAATGTTTTAAATATTTAAAGGCTAAAAGTATAAAAATTTTAAAGCTTTCTTTAATAAAAAAAAGTAGATTTTTTTTTTCGGTAAAACCGATATCCGAATTTGACACGCGTGGTGAGTTACGAATGCATCTCCCATCTTCTAATGACTTATCATTTAACGCTTTACTTGTACAAAAGTCAAGTGGACTCATTACCTGCTTCGTTAATAACCCCTTAAGAAATTTCGCGAAGAATTAGTACATAGGAGAAAGCACAATAAACTTGTCAATACACAACCTTTTCTTCCATAGTGAGTGGTGTTCCGATCTCTTTATTTGTGAACTGTATGCAGGCCACCGTGCCATCTGAGCTACACGCCAGCAAGTTTAAACCTGTAATTGTCATACTTTTTAAAATAAACACCTATACATAAATAAGATACGTGTATAAATGACGAAAACGATGAAAGGGTCATACAATGTTTGGGACCGAAGTTGATCTAACTTTTTTATTATGTTTTTTTTAATCAAGAGTCTCATATATATGAATTATTATATGAGTAAGTCGTAATTATTTATCCATTAAAACACCCGTGCGCCCGTGAACCGAGCCAACAGATGTGAGTTTCCTCAAATCTGGATTTTTACTAGCTATCCCGTATTCCAAAACACAAAAGAGTATTCCTATTTCAAGGGATGATAGAATTCATACTGAATCATCAAGACACCACTGTAGTACTAATTTCGGCTGTTTCAGACATCCATCTGTAGCCTACATTCACATACAACCACATAGACACATACACACCCATATACACATACACACCATTCATACATATATTACACCTAATAATTATAATTATCACATCAATTTTAAACAAAACTGGAGTGTCTGTTTGTAATTTGAAATGACAATTTATTTCTTCATGCATATATATACGGTACATATACCAAATCAACATTTAAAAATATTTGTATGTCTGTTTGTTCCGGGTAATCTCTGAAACGGTTAACCGATTTGGACCGGACCTTTTTTTGAAAGGTAGCTGATGTAATAAGGAAAAACATAGGCTCAGTACTTTTATTTAAAAAAAATAAATCAATGTTCTTAGCACGTTTTTATAGTTAAGTTTTACTGCCGGGGATGTTGCCCGGGTAAGAGGCGTACGCCTGACGCCCGTACCCTCATCTACTAAGTGAGATGTCTGTAGAGAGACACCGTCAGCACGGTTTTAGGTTATCTTTTACTGCGGGGAAATATCTTATACCGCGGAGAAAAGCTAGTCTAGAAAAGCTCTTCTCGAAGATCCTACTTATTCCGAACCGGTGGTAGAGTCACAAAAAATATGATAATAATAACAATTGACGATTCAAAAGTATCTGTAACAGATTTATTTGAATAAAGATTTTTTCTTTCTTTCTTTCTCAAATAAGATGGAGATGGTGGAATAAGATGGAGGAAAACATCGTGAGGAAACCTTCATGCACGCCTGCGAAGAGATTCGAAGGTTGTGTGTGAAGTCGTC
This sequence comes from Leucinodes orbonalis, assembly GCA_019425675.1. Classification (NCBI taxonomy): domain Eukaryota; kingdom Metazoa; phylum Arthropoda; class Insecta; order Lepidoptera; family Crambidae; genus Leucinodes; species Leucinodes orbonalis. The sequence goes on from PQWD01002580.1 coordinate 22,067, forward strand.
CAATCCGCACTGGGCCCGCGTGGACGACTAAGGCCTAATCACCCTATACGGGTAGGCTCGTGCCCCTCGGTGGGGACGTTTAATGAGCTGATGATGATGAATAAGATGGTAAGAAATAAGACATATTAATAATATAAATTTGTAATTTTTTTATTTCATCTCAATTTTAAATTTAATTGTTAATTATTATTTATGAATTCAATTGTTACTCTTTATTCATTCAAGTAATTGTTTATTTTTGTTTATTAAATAAACTATGTACTTTATAATATCACTTACACCTTGAAAAGGTAAATTTGGAACTAGTAATAATAACTGCTTCTTAATATGTATGACTTGTGTACCACTGTTACAGATTTAAGTGAATAAATGAATTATGAATTATACCGTCTGAACTCCAAGAGAGGTCTAGCACGCTGTCACTGAAGAGGTCGTGGACCACCACTAGAGGTCGCTTCAGTGACGTCAGCCAGATGGACAGAGCGCGATCCCGGGACCCCACAGCCGCGCAACAACACTTCTTGCCCTCTTTCACGAATATATTGTTGTTGAAACGCTGAAAGCATAAACAATTTGTTTTTTGTACTGACCTGACGATTTAGTGTTAACTCAGATAGCTTAATTCTAATTATCTACAATGTAAAAAGAACATTTAAATATAAAATAAGCATTTAGCCGGCGCTTTTAATGGCGCCGAGTATCTTAAAATGTTTAGAAAATAATTTTTGTCATGAGATCTCCACGACAAAACTTAAGGGCGACAGTCATCATCATCAGCTCATTTAACGTCCGTATAGGGTGTATAGGCCTTAGTCGCCCACGCGGGCTCAGTGCGGATTGGCTGACTTCACGCACAACCTTTGAACGTCTTCGCAGGAGTGCGCGGGTTTCCTCACGATGTTTTCCTTCATCGTGAGAGACACATAGATGTTTCTGTTACGACGCCTGTAAGTTATTACTGTCCGTGATTAAACGTGTTATATGAATAAGCATTTACCTACAAGGAAGGGTGCCCAGTATCTTTACAAGCTTCAAATTAATTCCTATTTTTCTATGAGACAAACACGTAAAAGCTTCGAAATAAGGTATATTTTTATCTATAAGACACCATCGTCAAAACTTAAGGGTTATCTTAACTTTTTGACCGTCAACGTCGTCTATATATGACAACACTTGCGCGCCCTGTACGCCAACATCATCTGTACGTGACAAAAATGTGTAATACAAATTCAAATCATTTATTTCGAATAATTACAAATCCATATAACATTGAATTAAAATAAATAAGATGTAATAAACGTGTTGAAAAACAATTATTTGTTACTATATTTTTCTTAGGTATTTTTATTTATTTTGTGCTGTGGCGTCCCGGGCATGGCAATGCGTTTATAGCGCCAAGCGTGGCGTTCAAAAGGGAATATAGACTACAGTATATATTGTAATACGTACAGCACAAGTCACAGCTTTGCGGTGTCCAACAAAGTCTTTATCGCACCGCCAGCCATCGCGCTCGACCACTTGCGCTGTAGGCCCACCCCCGTTCATGGCGTGCGCCGACAACACGTACTGGCCGTCTGGCGACCACGACAAACGTAATACGTGCGTCGTGCCTAGAAAGGGTATAAAACTCAAATAAAAAAAACATCATTAGCCAATAACAGCCCACTGCAGGGGACAGTCCTTGTCGCACAGCATAGCCATGGGGAGACCACGTTGTGTTACGGCTCAACCTCACCTAGCTGGTTAGGACAATGCAGTTAGGACCATATATATTTTATTTTTTATTTTATAAGTATACAGGACGGTCTGGACGCTCACTGATGGTAAGTGATACGCCAGACCAAGACAGAGCGGCATTTCTGTACAGCATGATGATAAAACTCAAACCTTATGTTTATGTAGTCAATCATCATCATCAGCTCATTAAACGTCCCCACCGAGGGGCACGAGCCTACCCGTATAGGGTGATTAGGCCTTAGTCGTCCACGCGGCCCAGTGCGGAATGGACGACTTCACACACAACCTTCGAATCTCTTCGCAGGCGTGCATCAAGGTTTCCTCACGATGTTTTCCTTCACCGTAAGAGCGTCGGATAACGTACATATATTTTTCGAAAATTCGAAAATACATTGGTACGTGTCGGGATTTGAACCTCAGCCCTCCTGGTAGGAAGGCGACAGTCCACACCACTGAGCCACCGACGCTCTATGTAGTCAATACCATCAACAAATCTATTAAACAATTTACAAATAATTTTTTGTGATACAATTTCAACATAATGTTTACCTCCACATTCCTCAAATGGTTCTGTGATTACTGTTTCAGGCGACCAATCCGCTGTCTTCCACACTCGCAATGATTTATCATCTGATTGTGATGCCAGATACTTTCCCACCTGGAATATTGAAGAAGGTATTGCTGAATTATTACAAATAGACAGAATGGAACAAATCATTCTTTATTACAAATATACTTTGATACAAAAATCCTTGCAAGGATATAGTTAAATAATAATAAATATCCACTGACATTCACACAGCGCCATCTAGCCCCAAGTTAAGCGTGAAGCCTGTATTATGGGTACTATAATAAATAATACATATTATTACATTATACATAGAAAACACCCAGACCAATACAAACATACATGTTCATGCACAGAAATGTTTGTACTGCCCTTGGCTTTGGTGTTGGTCTTTGTTGAGATAAATATGCTGAATAAAACATATTATTTTATTTTCAAACTTACAGGATCCCAGGCAACACCTTTAACAAGACCCGTGTGTCCATTTAGCACGCTGACCATTTCCGGAAACTTCTCAGCATTCCAAATGATTATGGTATTGTCTACACTGCAACTTGCCAACCATTTATCTAGTGGTGACCAGGCCAGGTCGAGCACATCACCTGTGGCAAAAATAAATTTTGTTTTATTTAAAATATTTTTTGTATTATTCCTAATTCATTCATTTATTTATTCAATAACAATGTACATTGTGTTTGAAAATAAATATATATGTACCTAGCAATAGACTGTGTAGGTAATTATATCTAATAGTTTAAATTATGATAATTTCAATATTTAATTTGTTATTTCATTTATATGAGAATTATGAAAATAGATATTTCATAATTCTCTCTCTAGTTATATTTAATTAATTTTGCTTATTATTTCAAATACTGTATTTTTATATTTGATTAATTTCAATGTAATTGAAAATTTTGTATTGTAATATGTATCTGTTGATATTTAAAAGAAACAATTTGAATTTGAAAAATACCCATTTGGGGTAAAGGGCACCTTAGATTGAGTTGGGTACCTTAGTTTAGGGCATTGTGGAGGATTAGGTAATCCATACTAATTAGAGTTCTTACAAATTTAAGGTTTTGTGATGGACATCTCTTTAAATTGTCAAGTCAGCTTAAAATAAAAAAGGAAACCAACCAGCATGCCCCCTCAAAGTAGACAGGCATCTCCAAGTCTCAGCTTTATACTTCCCAGCAGCACCAGCTGCTACACTAAGACCCCAAACCATCACGAGGCGGTCATCACCCCCTGATGCCAGGTACCGGCCAGCATTGCTCCAACGAACACAGTTCACACATGCTGTAAATATTTTATAGTAAAATTTGTTACAAATCACAAATACAACACTGTACAATAGATATAAATAATAATATTTTTTTAAACTACAAAGCTATACATTGTTCAAAGTTTGAATTTGGATATTCATAAGATGTCCCACAGTTCAGTGTGCGCTTCGCATAGGCCTCCTCTAATGACTTCCTTTGGATTCTATCACACGCTACCCTTCTCCATTGGTGACTAGCTGTTATTTTGAGGTCATCCTCCCATCTTATTAGTTGGCGTTCTCTACTTCACTTGCTGTCTCTAGGTTACCAGTCAGAAACAATTTTACACCACCTTTTACTAGGATCTCTGATCATGTGTCCAGCCCATCTCTATTTCTGCTGGTCTATGATGTAATAAATAAGTATATGTAAAATATTACAGAATAAACAGATAGAGGTACCTAAGTGATTGTCCATTTGGCAAAGCATTTTGGGTATGTTTGGGTCCACCTCCACAGACTCGTATAATACCGAGTTTAGGTTCCATACAACGACACGCCCGGAATCTCCACCCTGCCCGCCAGTAGCAAAACGCTTTCCCGCAGGGTGGATATCAACGGAGAATATGGGTTTGTCTGAAACAAAATTTAAACAAGAAATGTTTACAAAAGGTAAAATAGATTATAAAAATGTATTAAAGGATCGAAACTATGCCGTACCGTCATGGTTGACCCAGCTGGGTTTTAGGAGCTTCATTTATAAATTATAAACGGCGTGTAAGATGAAATAGGAATCCAAAATGCACAAAAACAATAATTATTTATTCTGCTGACAACTGACAGTTTGGAGAGCAGCATTCATTCGGACACCACCGGCTTTGACATTTTACTTTTTTCGGTCCATTGTGTTAAAAGTTCCCGGATCATACTTTAAAATGTTATCCAAGTCGTAGCTTGATCGGAAAAAAAATAACGTCACACTGACATTAGCTCTCATTAACAGTTTCTATCTGTCACCTCAAGTCCAGTCAAATGTCATTGTTTGTCAGTGTTACAAATTTTTTATCCTCGTCCCACTCTCTCTCTATATTACTTTTATAGCTTAATAAATAATAAATCTGTGATAAATATAAAACGGCATGAGAGGAGCTAACACACTTATACCAGCTCGATTTCTGACCCTTATTGGGCACCTGTGTGTTGTCGTAACGTTACTATGGGAGAGCCAGCAGAGCGTACGTCACTGTTTACCAAGCCAACACCATGCGGGCTATATCCAGATTTATCACAGCCGGTGAGTGAAACACCATACCTTCTAATATTAACTAAAACCCTGATATTATTGTCTACTTAGCATGAACATCTAGATTGTGGTGGTAAAAAGTTTTTTCTCATAAATTTAGCTTCTAAGATACACTATTTCGTACTGGAATAAGTTTGATGTAGGTATTCTTTTTAGATGTATAATGTTAATTTATGCTAATACTATTATTTCACGATATGTAACTTATATGTAATGCTTTAAAAAATACTGAATTTTTACAAGGATGAACTAAAGAAATTACCTAAAATCATAGTAAGTCTAGCAATTCAAATATAGACTGCAATTTCTTTCATATAAATTAGCTTCGTGCTCCACTGTTTCTTAACACGCATTTATGTTGGTGCCTATTACAGTTAAGTTACCCTTAAATATGTATTATTTAGTTAACATCTTTTTATTAATTAAAATATTTTTTTTCTTCAGCAATATATTACTAAGAATATACTGTTAAGAATATTCATAACTAAATACTTGAATGTATTTTAATGTAATTCTTACATTAATTGACCTGGTTAAGGTGGCAGGTAGCAGATGCAAATCAAATCCTAGGGATCGGTCCATGTGGAAATCATTATGGGAAACCATCACTAAGCAGTAGACATTTAAGTATGTAATGATGATGAAGACATTAATATAACATAGACAATCTTAAAAAACATATTTAACCCTTTGACTGCCACGAATCCAAGACAATGAAAAATCTATTGTCTGGCAGTCAAAGGGCTAATGCCTATGGGCACATTTAACATATTTTATGAAGTAAGGCATAGTTAAACTATTATGTCATAAATCTATAAGACCATAAGGCAGGTTGAATGTGTAGCTTATAGGGTGTTGTACCTGTGACCAAATAAGTTCTGGTTATATCTGACTCCAATGTGGCAGTGATAATCTGGTTGTTTGTGCTTTAATGCAATTGCTTTTGTTAAAGTAGGGATGTATCTGCTTTCTTTTTGATCTCATTAAATAATCATTTTTGATATTTATGAATAAATAAATATCCACTGACATTCACACAGCCATCTAGCCCCAAGTAAAGCATGAAGCCTGTACTAAAAAATGTATAAACATACTTATATATATATATATATATATATTTGTAAATACAAACAAACAGACATGTTCATGCACACAAATGTTTGTACTGCCCGGGGATCGAACCCGGAACCCTTGGTGTTGCAGTCAACCTCTCAACCGCAACATCAAATGGGTTGTCAAAAAATTTATAAAATGATTTCATTTTGTAATAGTCATATATTTTTTGAATATGTTGAAGTGGCAGATAGAATCTAGAATCTTTTGTAAAATTAAAAGCACCTGGGCCAAAAGTTGACATAAATAAGAAAGAAAATCTGTTTTGTAAAAGAGTATAATTGTATAGTAAAATGATTTGTGGTTTTAAAATTAATATATAGTATGCCAACTCTTTATCAGTATAATCATGATTGTTTTAATAAGAACAAGTTGTAAAATATAAATTATGTTTAGTTAAATAGGTACTTAAACTACTTTGATTTATGTGATTTATACTGTTGCCTGGTTATATACATTAACAAAACATTGAATAATCTTACTCAATAGTTTCTAGTATGCATCAATGATATTCTGTATATATAAAGGTAGATACGTCATCCGTGCCTCAAAAACGAACCGCCAAAGATAGTACAGTTTGTACTCTTTTGTTTAGGTAAATTGTTCGAAATTCGATATATGTGTATGTGTGTTGTCGCTGCATTCGGAACACTTTTTTCGATTGATTTGGGAGCATATCACAAATCCATTCTTTTTTACATCATTGGTATGCATACAATATCTAGCTACCAGAGTAATTGTCTAAACATTAAATATTGACATATTATGTCCATAATCTCTCCATTACTAGTCAGTATTGTAATATTGTTATACTGTGCAAATATGTTAAACAATTCAATGTCGGTTGCGAAGTTTATTGGTTCATATCACATTAAACATTAAGATTTTCTAACTCTCTAAGAACTAATTGTATTCTTAGAGAATGGCTTCACTTTTGAAATAATAAGGTTCATTTGTAATTTTTAGATTTGGGACAATATATTTTGTTCAATGATAGTGAAAGGATGCCGTAAATCCGTATTTTGCATTCAAGTTTTGTTAAGTTTTTCTGCAGTTGGTAACCCTATGGCTTGTTGGAACTTGACTTTGAGTTAATTTTGGACAAGAGTTCACTACAAGCCGCGTCAAACTGATTTATGGGTTTATCGGCGTGTAGCGAAGTAAGTTGATTAAAATATAAGACCTTAAAAAACCCGTTCTGAAGAGATGGAACTTGCAAAAAGATAAAAACCAAATTAAGCAATGGCCATCTCTAAACTAATATATACAATTTTAATAAGATCATTTAATAGTCTGTTCCCCTTCCAACATTGCCTGCCATGTACAATTTTTTCCTTTTGACAATGTCCTTTCATTTATCCTCTCAAAGTGTTACTACAATCTTTGGTAAAGATCCAAAAATATACACGCGGCATGGTCATATCCTAACGTCAACGATTCCGCAATACTTCAAGACGATAGTCTTGGCAAAGCGTCCCGTACTGTACGAAGCTGCGACGTGGACACTGACTGCAGGATTAGTTCGCAAGTTCTTAAGTCACTAAACGGGCACCTCGGGAAGAGAACGATTGGCGACAATTGTATTCTAATCTGCTGTCTGTTACCAGCCGGCTGACTAAACTTTATTGTATGATGTTAAAGTTTACATTAGATTGGCGAATGTTGTACTTAGTTGTCGAGTTACTTTTTCTAATTTAAGTATAAATAGGAGGATTAAATGCATCACTGAGATAGGTGGTAGACTCGGTACTGAGTCTAGGTAGATACCACCACAGCGCCAGATAATATCATCCAGTAAAATACAAGATTTTGCAATTCTGTGTTTCGGGATAAGGGCACTGTAGCTAGAAATTGCCGGGTATAACAGACGTAACATCTGTTGTCTCGGGTGTCGGGCGCAGTGCGGCGTTGATGGAGAAAAATAACTGTCTATCAGTTGTTGGTCTCAATCGAGGCCGCTCTGTTATGGCCAGGTGAGAGTCTTGACTGTCCTGTACACTTGGTAACATAAAAAAATCTTAGTAGCATCGTTTTCGACGGTGCAAGTTAACCAATCACCGCAATGGGCCGTCGTCGGATGGTGACAGAAAATGTATTTCTAGATCTCTAGAAAGGCGGGAGCCTTTTGAAGGCACGTTAAACCGTTGACCCCGGCTGATTAGTGTCTTAGTGGTTATTAGTGATGATAACTTAGTGTTTAGGCTGAATGGTATCTTACAACGAAGTGGTGTATTATGGCCCTGGCTCCCTGTAGCCATGCTGTGAGTTAATCATCATTTTCATTACAACTTAAAATGTATACTGCTGAACAAAGGCCCCCCCTAATGATTTCCACGCGGGCCGATCCCTAGCAGTTGACATCCATCTGCTACCGGCCACATTTACCATGGTCGTCAGTCTATCTCGTTGGGAGTCGACTTACGCTTCGTTTCCCGTTACGCGGAAGCCACTCAAGAACCTTTCGCCCCATTGGCCATCGATTTTACACACTATGTGCCCTGCTCACTGCTGTGAGAAATAACAATCTTTGTATGCAGAAATAACGTTTGAATGTACATAGTACCAACTCATTAATTGTTGAGTTCAAGGCGAGCGTTGTACCGGTAATTTATTACTTGAACAGATTGTAATTTGTATTTACTGTAATACACATTTCTCATAGCCACGGCCGTAGTATCCGGCGCGCTGCGCATGAGTCGGTCGTTTACAATTAAACAATAATTAAAATGGCACGCGTTGACGATAGAAAGGTGCGTTCTTGTATCATTTTATTGGTATTTAATTATTTTTTTTATGTTGAGGAATTTTAATTACCGATTAAGTTTCTGCGTTTATAATGAGGTATTTTATTAATTAAGTCGCCAATCAAGCAATTTTCTTGGTGGTAAGTGCACATTGTCTTGTCATTCCGAAATTGGACTTTAAGACCTAAACGTACTAGGAAAAGCATCTATGTCCAGTAAGTGAAATTACCTACACCTATGGAACATGAACACAGCTGTAGGTTCTTAAATTTAACTGTTATGGCGGCAAACATATTTGAGATCCATGCATACTTATACTAGTATAATTATACTTTATGATGCAGGCGGTCTCTCGCAGGCAGGTTGGTGAAAAGGTTTTTTTATTACTTATTTTAGAACATTGGCCATTTTAATCAGTGTTTCAACACAGTTTTTGTTTTTCTCTATACTAAAGTTTACTTTAGTTAATATATTGGTAGTCATTATTTTTCCGTCAACACTGCTCTGCGCCCGTCACCCGCGACAACAGATGTTAGGCCTCTTAAACCCGGTTTTACTAGCTACAGTGCCCTCATCCCGAAACACAAGTGCAAAGCACTCCTATTTTACGGGACGATATCTGGCACTGCGGTGGTACTTAACTTGACGACTCAGTACCAAGTCAAATTAAGTCAAGTAAAATTCCTTCGCCTAGTAAATATTTCTGCAAAAACTGTTATATCACATCTAGAGTTTATTCCACATTACATTTCTATGCTAGTCAATAGATGTACTCGTAAACAGATAATGAGAGCGGCTTCCATTCGAATGATCAATTAATTGCAGAGACGAGAAAGGTGGGGCGTCATCAACAAAGTAGGGTGCATTTGCTTTTTAAATTAGGCCCGTATTCTAGATCGAGAGCGTCGGTGGCTCAATGGTGTGGACTGTCGCCTTCCTACCGGAGGGTTGAGGTTCAAATACCGACACGTACCAATGTGTTTTCGAATTTTCTGAAATATATGTTCGTTATCCGACGCTCTTACGATGAAGGAAAACCTCTCGAGGAAACCTTCATGCACGCCTGCGAAGCGATTCAAAGGTTGTGTGTGAAGTCGTCCAATCCGCACTGGGCCCGCGTGGATGACTAAGGCCTAATCACCCTATACGGGTAGGCTCGTGCCCCTCGGTGGGGACGTTTAATGAGCTGACGATGAATTCTAGGTCGAGACTCAATATTGATCTATACCTAAATTGTGTTAGAATGAAATGGTGCTATTTATTGTATAGAGCGCTATCCCTTTCTCACTCTATTTAAGTGAAGATCAACGCTTGAGTCTCGTCCTAGAATACGGGCCTTGGCCTATAGATAAAAGAAGAATTACAATTATTCGGAACAATAAAAACCAGTGGTATTCCGGAAAATTTATTGCAATATCTATGTGTTCTCCAGTTTTTTTTAGATTTTACTTGCGTTGCGAACTTCTCTTGACACACAGGTGAATTCACGTAAAATATTTATTTCTAATATTACTTATATAACTAACCTTGGTTTAATTTTGTTATTATTTATCGATGTAATAATTGTTATGAACGTTTCTTTTACTATGTTTATGTAATTGGTATAGATTGTTCTTTATTCTCATAACTTTATAGGGCACAACATATTATGCCATAAGTAACGACCTATTTTTTTATTTTTTAGTTATCCTTATCGCACATGTAATTTTTTCCGCTTTTTATTTTTATGCTTTTCATGCCTTTTATAATTGAGTGATTGCTGCTTATATTTGTGAACGTATATATAAGTTTATATGCCACTATAGATAATCTACCAGGGATGACCACCATTCTTGGAAAAACTATAGTTCTAATAGCGATATAATGGGCATGATGACTGAGTCCTGAAATCGTAAGAACTATTTCATATTATTACAAATCTGGGTTAAAAATAACGATGTGCTTACTCTCAGCTCGGAAACTCATGTTTTATGAATTTTATTTGTTTATTAACATTAATTGACCAAACATTTTAAACCGAAGGATAACACATACAATTTATTGCAACTTTTGCTATCAAACCATTTAATTAAACGCAACTTTTAATATAGTTGTAGTATAAATATATTAAAACTTGCATAGTTTATGAATTTTGTTTATGAAACTAGCTACAAAAGCGTGACGTCATAATTAGTCATTTGTATGAAGCGTTTTGCTAAAGTCTATTAATGGTTTTTTGAATTGGGAAACCTGGAATGGAATGTTTCTATTACTTAGCGGTCCATTGATACCATAGCTGAAAAAATCTCATCGTCCCAATTATCTATGTACTTTATTGTGTAGATATTACTTATCTGATATGTTGGTAAATAATATTTGTATTGTATTTACTAATAATCAGCATGCCCTTCCATCCTTCCTCATCATTCCACTGGTAAAATCCATTTCACATGCTCTTTCTCTCAGTACATTGCGTGCGACTCATGAGAGCTAGAGATATAGAAACACACAAGGTGGTAGACTCGGAACTGATTCGTTTAGATAGGTACTGCAGTGCCAAATATCATCCCGTAAAATAGGATATGTTTACATTTTTGTGTTTCGTGATAAAGGCACTGTATCTCGTAAAATTACCGGGTATAAGAGACGCCACTCTGTCTGTCTCTCTTGGTGACGAGTGCAGGACAGTGTTGATGGAAAATAATGACTACCTACTGTCATTATTTTCCGACAACACTTTCTCTGTCATTGTCGGATCACTTAGCACCAGGGGCGTTACCGCCATCTCTTAAAACTGTGTTACAATAATATTACTACGTCATTTCTGGTACAAAAATGCTCACGTATCATTATAACAATACTGTTTTAAGATTGTAGTGAACCCTCATATGTGCGTACACTTAATGATATAAAGAAATCGCTTTTTTATGTTTCGCACCTATGAATTCCGTTTCATTTGTTTCCCTACTCTATCACTAATTCCGGTGTGGTTGTGTGCATGTTGCAGGTTGGTAGCGGGCTTTGCAGCAAGTATAGCATTAATTGTGGTCGAGCTAACAACCTTCATCCTTGGACTAACAATGTTCTCGCAGACTGTGTCCCTCATCTGTATCCTTTTTCGTTTTCATCATCTTTTATCGACGATGTGTTAGCAGCTACTGACTTAGACTTTTGGTAGAGGTGATTCTGTGATGTTTTGACTATAAAGCCTAGGTTCCGGATTTAGTGACAGTGACATCGGGACGTTTTATCAGTTTAGTCGTATTTTTTTTGTGTTAATATAATCGCTAAAGCGTACCGAAAGAAATACATCGAAATACAAACACGTCAGTTCAACTTGATTTTATGAGCCGTCTCATATCAAATCTATCTATCTATTCAACCTATCGCAGTCCACTGCTGGGCATAGGTCTCCCCCATTTTGCGACAGATATCCCGGTCTACGTCTCATATCAAGTATTAGTAATAAATACAATGCATTAATTTCTGATATAACAGTATTGTAAATTTTAGGTGCATTAGATTAGAATATGCTCAATCTATATAACAGGGTTTTGCAAAAACTACTAAACGAAAAAAAATGGAGTTAATGACTGGAAGTTCTGACACATCGTCGACATCGTCATCTAAGTCAGTATCATTTAGTTGTTAAGCCTCATTAAATAGCGACAGGTTGCTTACACAAATATTAGATTTGAATAACTGTCATCGCTTGTGACTGATATACACTTACCAAAAAGACATATTTATTTAAAAAGTCGGTCTATGGAAATTTGTATTTAATTTTATATTACGAATGTGTACATGAAATTAATTTATTATTAGCAGTCAGATGAAGAAAGTCACAACAAGATTAAAATAATTAAGCCCTGGCAATTAACAAAATAATAAATCACTTAAGTCTCTATTATAAAGTTGATCTTTGCTGTCAGATGTAGTATTATTTGATAGTTCTATGTACGAGCAATATGTCAATTGTTTACATTAGTTCATTGTTATTTACTAACAGGCTTAACGTATCGTTACAAATCATGTAAAGGTGACACTCATTCTCGCTTGATTTCTTTGAATTGAAATTATGTCATTGAGTACCCATTGATGAGCTGATGTACCAATATATTTACAAGAAAATATAAGTCCGTTGTATAGTACCAACTTTTACAAGTCACTGTGAATGTCAGTGGATTAGTTTATTTATTGATTTGATTTGATACATCGATCTTAAAGCTGCTTGATAAACTTAAAGAATCCGACTTATTTAATGGATTGATAAGGATTTCGAAAATAATGTGTGTGACACATCTTATTGTAATGTCAATTGCAGCTCAACTAAGCCCATAACATATGAGTAGACTAATGTGTTTATATTATAGGTAGGTACTTATCTGAAAATAATTTCATAACCCCTCGTCTGTTAATTTTCTAACTTTCATGAGCAGTTTTCTAACAGTCAATGTTTCACGAATATATTAGTTGTCAATACTAAGGATAAAATCTATCAGCTGCTGAAATGAACTCCATTTCAGATGTCTATTTTTATGACGTATATACCTTTTCATATCAAATTATGCTATGTGCTGACGGTATATTAGAATATAACCATCCGTTCTACTTTTCTCGCGGGTAGCAGCAACTTTTACATTTAATGTAACCTGTGTCTATAATGCTTTTTCCAAATGTCTGTAATGCACACTAAAGGACATGCCTTTATTTATTGCGACAATGAGCGTTTAGCTTCAGGTGTAGACACCACTTAACGCGATAATTTGGCAATTTTAACATGTTAAAACTTATCGCAATAATTATCGCCTAATGGGCTTGAGACGTTAGCTTTTAGTGTGGCCCCAGCATAAGTGTGGAAATGTCAAATCGTTTTACTAACAGTGAAGAGTCTCTAAGACCAGTAGTGGTCTGTAATGGCTGTTACAGAAGTGAGATTCAGTAGATTATTTCTATATAATGAAGTGAACATGACAGTCAGGACGTTCACCTGATGGTAAGTGATACGCCTGACTATGACAGAGCGGCATTGAGGGAGACCAATAACTGATACACAGTTTTTATTCTACATTAATGCCGCACTGCGCCCGTCACCCGTGAACAGATGTTAGGTCTTTTATACCCGGTAATTTTAAAATAAATAAATTACTAATAAATTTAACTACATAGATACAGTGGCCGCATCCCGAAACAAAAAAGTGCATATCACTCCTATTTTACGCGACGAAATCTGGCACTGCGGCGGTACCTAGACCACTCAGTATCGAATCAACCACTTAGTCTCTTATGTCATAAAAAATACGTGTTTCATTTTTGTTGTTAAAAACAAAATCTTGTTTACCCAATCACGAAATCTTCCATTCCTAACGACACACCGTTGTATGATTGTTCCTTAACGACACCCAGCGATCGGCGCGCACGGCACGGCCGCCATCTTGCTTTCGTACTTCGTCCTGGACGGTTGGCTGTGCGATTGGTATTGGCCGGTGTTTGTGATCTGCTCAGTGGTGCCAGCCGTGGCAGATCTGGCGAAGGCTTTGCTAGTGTTAAGCACGGCTAACTGGTGAATCGACCGGGCCTCGTTAGATTAAGTCTAGTTAAGTTAGCAGTAAGAAGATGACGTTGAAGGCGATTTTTATGAAGATATTTGTAAGTTATGGTAATGTTTTTTTTTAATAGTTCGAGGACCTACCTACCTAAAGTTTGTTTGAAATTATCAATGCGAGAATTTTAAAATGATAGTTTGCTTGTTTGTATTGCTTATCATGAGATTATTAATACCGTTTGGTAGAGTTTCAATCCAGCGCATAGTTTTAATCGGCTGTTTAATTATTTAAATGTCGTCTGCAATACAAATTATTTTATGCAATGCTCCAATATGTGATGAGTGGTTACGATAGATTACAATACAATACTTAGTCATCACCTCCGCTGGTACCATAAAAGGCGGCTTAGAGATAAAACATTCAGCATAAAACGAGTGGCATCGATATCTTATTACACCTAACCTTTTATAGGTATTGCTATCCTAAACCTGCCGATCTAGCGTGATGATAATGGCTCAACCTATTACCGTGTAGGAGACCAAGACCACCTGTGGATCGTCACCGACTATTTAACAAACAAACTAGTTCTAGAGCGTCGGTAGCTCAGTGGTGTAAATGAAAATGAAAATGAAAATGAAAAGTGTTTATTCAGTTTAGGTCCTTAAAGAACACTTTATGAATGTCATGAAGCTACACTGGTTCGGGAGGTAGTTTTCCACTGAGAAGAAACCAGCAAGAAACTCAGTAGTTACTCTTTTCAAAAAAAATTGTTGAATACAGATTCATTTGTAATCAAAATAATTAATAAAGCAAATTATATTTTCAATTTTTATTGTATTATGTATTGGTAAAAATATAATAATCTACAAAAGTACTATTAAGCAGTTAAGTATTATATAATTTAAATAGACGACAACAAAAAAAACAAAAGTAGTGCAGGCGTGGAAATTCACATGTCCATGAGTTTTTTATCATTATATAATCTTCAACACTATAGTAAGCTTTTTTTATTAAATAGACTTTACATGAGACTTAAACTTATGCAGGGTAAATCAATTACATTTTGTGGTAGCTTATTAAATATTTTAATGCTTAATCCCAAATGAGTTCCCAACCTTATGCAATCTAAGATTTGGAACGGCAAGTTTGTGTTTGTTCCTAGTGTTCAAACTATGATTATCTGACTTTTTGTTGTAGGTGTAGACTGTCGCCTTCCTACCGGGAGGGCTGAGGTTTAAATACCGACACGTACCAATGAATTTTCGAATTTTCGGAAATATATGTACGTTATCCGACGCTCTTACGGTGAAGGAAAACATCGTGAGGAAACCTTCATGCACGCCTGCGAAGAGATTCGAAGGTTGTGTGTGAAGTCGTTCAATCCGCACTGGTCCGCGTGGACGACTAAGGCCAATCACCCTATACGGGTAGGCTCGTCCCTCGGTGGGGACGTTTAATGAGCTTGATGATGATGAAACTGGTTTCTACTTCAATGTCATTTAACGAAGAAATAAATTTGGAGAGACCTATAACTAGCAGTGAACTTCAATAGGTTAATGAGTGAAATACCTCTTACGTATTCCAACTTCAATTGATCATGGTGCGTGTTGAACATCGGATAAGGTCAAGCGCATTGGGATACCATTTTATGTGGATGACGTCTACTAGCCGGCATCTGGGTTGGGTGCAAGCCTAAATTGAATAAATGTATTTTTAAAAACAAATTTTCAGATTAAATTTAAAACTTCGTATTTTTTTCTTCCCGGCATTTCGCCTTACACCCGGCATTACACCACGACGCAATTGGATGGGTCTTGTCCGCTGGTCTTGATCTTCGTCAAGTCTAATGGCGAGACGGTTCGCTACAACTCTGGAAAACAACTTATAGACGTGGCTCAGAAGCGCTATCGGTCTATAATTCTTCAAGAGAGTTTTTCACCCTTCTTGAAGAACAAGACGACAACACTTCTGGACCACGCCTCTGGTGTAGTTCCTTGGTGGATGACGGCATTAAAGAGCTCGACTAGTGCCCTAAGGACGGGCTGTCCACCGGCCCGGACATTAAATACCCGGTAGTTTTACTAAATGCATTTTGACTATTGACTGCAGGTAACCGAGAACCAACAGTTGACGGAGTCGCACGACTACAAGCCGGGATGGTCGCTGTATCTGGTGTTGGCCGGAGTGGCCACCACTGTCGGTTCGTCGCTGCCCGTCGGCTTCAATATAGGCGTGGTCAATACGCCCGCTGAGGTGAGTTACCCAATGTGTTCCTTGGAGGGGGAAAAATGCATGAAATTACATATGCTTTAGACTAGCGACAGTTTATTTGGGCTCTTAATGGCCTAATAATGAAAGGAGAAGTACACCCATGAAAACAACACCAACATTTATACAGTGCAATCTAGTCCTAATTGCAAGCAGTAGGTGCTAAACAACAAATAAACCTCATTTTTGTCAGTACCTATATACGAACGGGGGCCTCACATTGAATCCCTGGCTGGTAGACTTAGGTAGCTCGGCAGCTTATGCTGTTAGGAAAATAAAGCTCTCGACAGATGTAGAATAGCAAGATTGGTTTATTTTAGTTATTTTCATAGTGTCATGTCGTAACGTCTACTGTTGTGGGGTCAGAGAAAGAAATGAGAATTTCCTACCAAAGTTTACTAATTTCCTAGAAAAAATAATCAATTTACGGTTTTTATTATTTTTCGGTGACATATATCATAATGGTGTGAACTAAACTGACTGCCATGACATTGAATAATTCATACCTTTAAGCACATAGTAACTTACTGATATTATTCTGAATAACGTGTCCTATCTCTCAGGTAGCTTATCGAGTTTGCTAATGGCTTAAATGGAAACGACTAAAACAATTAAATTAAAATACAATGCTTACGTAAAATCTTTGTCAAACAAATTTATATATATAGTGTCTGAATCAGGAGTAATGTTGACGAACTAAGGTCACCGATATAGTCTTGTGTTGGCAAGCAAAAGTGGCAATGGTGTAATTAGTTGATATGTCGCCTCTTACACCGGTTCCTGGTTCGATCCCCGGGCATCACAAACATTTGTGTGCATGGACATGTCTGTTTGTATTGGTCTGGGTGTTTTCCATGTATAATATGTATAATTTCCATAGTCTAGATTAGTCGACATCACTGGAGACCGGAGATCTGGCAGCTACCTCGGTCAAAGAATTAGTTTAGCGATTCAAAGGGGTAACGCTGCCAGTATCTTCGGAACTTTACCTAAGGAGCACATCCGCCATCGTTTCCCTTCAAGCACGCTTCATCAACTAGCCACGGACGAAAAAATTGTGAAATCAGTTGCTGTCTTATTAGATATTTCCTAAGCGATACGACCTGGCGACCTTAAAAAAAAGAGCGTATTCCCTTTCAGCTGGCAACGCATTTCAGTGCCTGTCTGTATTGCAAATGTATGGCGCGGTGTCATTTACCATCAGATGAGCCGTTTGTTCGTTTGCCTATAGCAGGCATATAGAAAAATAGTGTTTTATTTGATAGCTGCTGAAGAGTTTCTGCAACGAGAGCATCATAGCTCACTACGATGTGGTGCTGGACGAGAGGCAGCTGGACGTGCTGTGGTCGGCGGTGGTGTCCATCTTCATTGTGGGCGGATGCACTGGGTCTTTGCTGGGCGCGGTGCTTGCCGACTATCTTGGCAGGTATGACCTTGGCAAAGCATGTGAGGTTATTTTCAGCCTATTACATGTATGACATATCTGCACTCCTAACGAAGAGTGCAGTAAGTCGGGTTTTTTGGCAAATTGACTTTTCAAATTCATTTATACATTGTGACTAACAATAAACACAGGAAAGGAAAACATCGTGAGGAAACCTGCGTACGCTTGCGAAGAGATTCAAAAGGTGTGCGTAAAATCGACCAATCCGCACTGGGCCCGCGTGGACGATTAAGGCCTATACACGCTTTACGGGTAGGGTAGTGCTCCTCGGTGTGATTATGACTACTTGGTCTAGTTCCAAATAGATGCAGGCCCCTTGACGGCGTTTCCTATTTAGCCTATTTTTTCTCTATCAATTTAACACAAGTATCCTATTCTATCAGGAAACGAGCGACGATAGCGATCAGCGTGCTGTGGGTGGGTGGGGCGGCCCTATTCGGCTTCTGTCGCGCCGCCAACTCCGTCGAGATGCTGATACTAGGCCGGCTCTTGGTGGGCCTCGCTGGCGGTATGTCTAGTGTTTGCCCACATTTATAAAATCTATACATATAAATAAAATTAGAATGTCTGTAATATTGTAATAACCATATTTTCCTTAATGCATTTGAACATATAAACGGCATATACGCCAAGATAACATTTAAAAAAAAAATCAGTCTGTTTGTTTCGGGTAATCGCAGAAATGGCTAGACAGATTTGGTCGGGATTTTTTGGCTGGTAGCTGATATAATAAGGAATAAAAAACAATTACATAATAAAGGCTTAATACTAATATAGTTTTACTCTAATATAGCATAGCATAAATTTGACCTGTAAAATGTAATTTGCATAATGAATGATGATATATTCTTTTAGTATGTTTATAATGTATAACTTTAATAATCTACCTATGAAAATTTGCACATCGAAATTCGATCGAATATGTCGGAAGAATTACTTTTATCAACACCCTACTATGTAACATATTCCAACAAGCAAATAAATGAATTATTATTATTATATTATTATTATTACAAAAAGTACTTCTTATATAACCAATCTTATTGTTCACGAAATAAATTAAAATGACAAGTGCGAATGTTGCAAAAAAATAGAAATACAAAGATCAGCGCATAGACCTAGCATTATGATGCTGGGTCCATAGATTAGCGTTACAATAAACAAAAAAAAAAAACAAAAGTCATTGTTTTTAAAGTAAATACAATATTTATTTTATACGACTTTTTGAATTGGCTAAGGGATAATAAATCTACATTAGCAGACGTCATAATGTAGCCTAAACACTTTGATCGCCAGAGACGTCTTAAAGCGTCGCAAACAATATATTTTCCATAGGTTCTGGATTCCTGGCGATCAATGGGTTAACAAGATAATTTTGCATGTTCCCCCAGGGTTGACAACAAGCATAATCCCCATGTACCTGACGGAGCTGGCGCCGCCATGTTTGACGGGCGCGCTGGGCGTGGTTTGCCCGATGGGCGTCAATGTCGGTGCTGTTGGGGCAAGTTATGGGGCTAGAGTTCCTTTTGGGTATGTTATTTTGTTTGTAGTGATCGGTATCTCACCTGTCCACATTGGGCCCGAATGGGTAGGTTATGGCTTAATTTCCCCATAGGTATGCCCTGCAGTTGGCCGTTACTTTTCCGAATAATAATAAATAAATAAAATAAAAATAGTTTTTATAGCTCAATATCAAATTCAATTATATTTTCACAGGAACTGGATAAAATGTACTCTTATGTCCGTCCCGTAGTTTTGAGCTACCTCCCAACCGATTTTCGGTGAAATAGGATCAGCTGTTCTTGAGTTATAGAAAGTATAACTAACAACACTTTCTTGTCTTTGTGAAATACCTTTTTTCAGCAATGCACGTACTAGGCGGTAATGATAATAAAATGTTGTAATTTATCTTATTCTTTGTTTTTTGGCATCAATAGGCTAATGAGGTGACGTCACTTGATGGTAAGTTATGCTATCGTCCATGGAGGCTTAACCTTTTGACCGCCAATGCGCCTAAAGGCGCCAGACAATAGATTTTCTGTTGTGTCTGGATTCCCGGCGTTCAATGGGGTTAAAGCTATGGAGCCATTAGTGTACGAGTATCCACTATATAGAAATATGTTCGTAATATTAGTATTTAAATTCATTTTTTTTTTGTATTGTTATATCATATTTTATATTATGTAAAAATATTATATGAAAAATTCTGGGAGCGATCTTGTCCGTGCGCCTACTTACTCGGGCTCACCAGGGCTCGATCACCGGACCAGGGCACATGCTGAGAGGACCATTTTGGACGTCATAGCACAAAGAAATTGTCATTTAGTGTGTTTTTACTGTCTTTTTGTTATGCTTGTGTTACGATGTGCAAAAATAATAAATTATTTCTTTCTTGCTAGTATTCCCGAATTTTATAAATTAAAGGGAAAGGGAGAAGGGGTTTTAATTTCGGCAAAACTAGTTTTATTGGAGTCTGTGGTATCAATCTGCTTAAGCAGGCTTATGTATGTGGTTGCGATTTAATATCATCGTTTTGTTGCAGGCGGTGTAAACGACTGGCCCTATCTACTGTCCGTCTACGTGTTGCTAGTCATTTTTTGTCTACCTCTACTATTATATTACCTGAGAGTCCAAATATCTTTACGTAGTTAAGAAGGATCAAGATGAAGCTTAAGAGGTATGTTGAAACCTGTTCAAGTTTATATGGATTCTTTATTTAATTATGATTAAAATAGCGTCGTATATTGATTGATCGCATGTAAATTATAACATATGATATGAACATTAAGTCATTGTGCTCCTTTCTCAACAGGCGGAGAACCAGGATATCTGGTGCAAAATGGGGGAGACCTATGTCCAGCAGTGGAATGCGATAGTTTGAAGAGAGACTAACACTTGTAGTTAAGACCTTTGTTACTAACGTTTATGGGCTTAGCTTGAAAAAAATGAATTCAAAATTATTATTATTGTTAAGTGAATGAATAGAGACCTATAAGCATTTTTCTTTCACCCAAAGGTTGCCTGGAAGAAGTTGCTACTTAGCAATAAGGCCGCGTACTATGTACTCGGTTTTTGTTGTTTCTTGTTGTGTTATATGCTTTTTTTATGTGCAACAAAAATTTTTTATCTTCATCTTTAATAGATTATGACTTTGATTAGGTTATTTCTATCGTAGAACTGAGCCGTCTACGCGGCGTATCGGCGAGTGTTCTCCACGAGGATGTGGAGCAGTTGCGCGAGGAGTCCACCGCCGGGGAAAGTGTGGGGGCGGGGGGGCTGGGCGCGGTGGCCGCCGGGGGTGGTGGGGGGGCGGGGGGCCCGCGCTGGGGGCTGGGCGCGGTGGCCGCCGACCCGCGGCTGCGGCTCATGTTGTTGTTGACGTGCGCCGCACAGGCTGGCCAACAGACGAGCGGCATTAATGCGGTGGGATTATCTATTTTTAACACTTTCTTCTTTTTCGCTTCGCATACGAATATTTTACTTTCCATCTCAAAAACTGGGAAATGTCAAATATAAAATGGGGGAATTCTCTTTTAAGGTTTTGTGGGCCGATTTCGGAAAAAAATGCATGATTTTTTGTCGTGACAAATAGTCCGCATGTAAATAATGAGCTTTTCACCTTTAAAATTTCAATAAGATCCATATTAAATCCCCCTCCCTCTCACCTTTCTTTTATGACTTTGAAGGCCGATTTAAAGATTTTGTCGCCCTCCTACCAGGAGGGCTGAGGTTCAAATCCCGCCACGTACCAATGTGTTTTCGAATTTTCGAAAAGTATATGTACGTTATCCGACATTCTTACGGTGAAGGAAAACATCGTGAGGAAACCTGCGCACGCCTGCGAAGCCATTCAAAAGGTTGTGCGTGAAGTCATCTTATCCGCATTGGACCCGCGTGGACGACTAAGGCCTCATCACCCTATACGGGTAGGCTCGTGCCCCTCGGTGGGGACGTTTAATGAGCCGATGATGATGAAGTTCATCAGTTCTTTAGTACCCTAACTATAAGCTCTTCGCTTAAAATAGGCTAGATGGCGCTGTGTGAATTGTCAGTGGATATTTATTATGAACCATATCTCGGCAGGTGTTCTACTACTCGCAAACAATCTTCAAGCAGGCCGGTCTGTCGGCGTTAGGGTCCCAGTACGCGACGGTGTCGTGTGGTATAGTGAACGTGTGTACGGCCGGCGTCATGGTGGGCGTGTTGCCGAGGGCGGGGCGGCGTCGCCTGCTGCTGGGCTCGGTGGGGGCCGCCGCCCTACTGCTGGCCGCGCTGGCCGGGACCATGCGGTTCATGGTTGGTCATACACTTTTATATAGCGATCTCTAGTGGTCTAATAATATCATTATTATCATAATTAAATCTGAATATGTTCACTGAACCCTAACAGTTGACATTGATCAGCTACCAACCACCATTAAACGCCGGGAATCCAGACAAATTGGAAAATCTATTGTGCCCGGCGTCTTAAGGCGTCATTGTGTCTAATAATATGTCATCATTATCATAATTAAATCTGAATATGTTTACTGAACCCTAACAGTTGACATTGATCAGCTATCAACCACCTTAACCCATTGAACGCCGGGAATCCAGACAAATTAGAAAATCTATTATATCCGGTGCCTTAAGGCGTCATTGGCGGTCAAAGGGGTTAGCCAGGCTTTTAACCTATTTGTTACGCTTGTTTTCCCATTATGTGTAAGTCATTCGAAAACAGATATCACAGTTCTACAATACACACTACTAAGAATACTTATTCGTCTACAAAATCGTTTACAGTGTTTTGATTGTGAATAGTTTTTATTAAAATGTAGCATGACGTGTGCTGCCGTCTAGTGATGAAAACCTGTATCAGTGTTATAATTGCAAAGAGTTTTTTTATCAAAATTATACTATGAAGTGTGCTGCCATATAACGATGAAACATGGATTAAGGAAGTAAAGAAAGCAAAAGCTTTAGAAGTTACTGTGCACCCTCTTAAACACATGAGTAGAGCACAAGCGACAGTGGTTGGTGTGTTACCGAAGGCGGGACGTGGGGACGTTCATGGTTACTTATATGTTCTTATACACCAATATTATCATAATTATACACTGTTATATCATGATCTGCAAATAGAAATAGTAGGAAAATTAAGGTTGAGGTTTATATCTATCAGTTTTAAATGTTACAATGATATTGTTGGTGTCATCTTAAATTACGAGTCATGAATAATTTCTAAGCGACATTCTGTATTATTTAATTAGTGATAACTGTTTTGGCTACTGTTTTGTTAACAGTTTTGTTTAAATGTGCTATAAAATGCTGTTGGTTTTCCAAATAAATAAATATAAACAACTTGAACGCGATACAAGAAGCAAACTAATTATAAAATTACATAAATAACATAATTTGACACAAGGATGATCCACTTTCAGTAGAATGTTGGAGATATATATTAACCTGACCTGACATTTGGCGTCTTATTCAAAGGGTTTGTTAAGTCAGTTATATCAAATTATAATGCAGTGTATCCTGCCATCTAGTGATGATAATTGCCGGTAAAGCAGAAAAAACTTTTTAAATGAGCGTTTTTCTTTCAGGATGCGGTGTCTTGGATGCCGTTCGTATGCATGGCTGCCGTTCTAGGCTACGTGCTGGTATATGGGTTCGGACTGGGGCCAATACCCTACTTTATCGCTTCAGGTATAGTGAAAAAAAAATACAAAAGACACTTTATTTTGGGCCTTATAGAATTAAAGTTGTATCATCATCATCAGCTCATTAAACGTCCCCACCGAGGGGCACAAGCCTACCCGTACAGGGTGATTAGGCCTTAGTCGTCCACGCGGGCCCAGTGCGGATTGGACGACTTCACACACAACCTTCGAATCTCTTCGCAGGCGTGCATGGTTTCCTCACGATGTTTTCCTTCACCGTAAGAGCGTCGGATAACGTACATATATTTTCGAGCATTCGAAAACACATTGGTACGTGTCGGTATTTGAACCTCAGCCCTCCCGGTAGATGGGCGACAGTCCACACCATTGAGCCACCGACGCTCCAGAAGGTTGTATCCGTTTAATTAATATTCTTAATTGGTTTTGGTTCTTCTATTATGCACAGTCTTAGACAAAAAACTACCTAGATGCACAATCACGAAGAAATATCAAACAAAAAATGTCCGAGCCGCTAAACACACACGTTTTTTTATGTTATAATTGTACAGGACGGTCAGGACGCTCTCCTGATGGTAAGTGATACGCCTAACCATGACAGAGCGGCATTGAAGGACACCAACATGTGATAGACAGTTATTATCCTCCATCAATGCCGCACTGCGCTCGACACCCGATATAACAGATGTTAGGTCTCTAATACGCGGTAATTTCACCAGCTACAGTGCCCTCATCCCGAAACACAAAAGTGCACTACTGTTTCAAGGCACGATATCTAGCACTGCGGTGGTACCTACTTAGACGACTCAGTATCGAGTCTACCACCTAGTTCATTTATTGTTATATTTATGACGTAAAAACAGATTTCAGATATATTGTTTGTATTTAACGTGCTCTCCATACACTGCAGAGATGTTCGAAGTGGGGCCACGTCCCGCGGGAATGGCGTGGGGCTCGCTGGCCAACTGGGGCGGCAACTTCATAGTGGGGATGTCCTTCCCGTCGATGCGGTTCGCCATCGGACCCTACTCCTTCCTCGTCTTCTCAGCCATTACTGCGGCCCTGTTCCTCTTCCTCAGGTAATTATATAAATAAATATTCACTGACATTCACACAGCGCCATTTAGCACCAAGTTAAGCGTGAAGCCTGTATTATAAGTACTAAACAACGGATAAACGTACTTATATACATTTTTTTTGTAAATACATACATATTGTACATAGAAAACATCCAGCCATGTTCATGCACAAAAATGTTTGTATTCCCCGGGGATCGAACCCGGACCCTTGGTGTTGGTGTTGAGCCGACGTCTCAACCGCAACACCAAATGGGTCGTAATAATAATATTAAAATGATGAGGGTGCCAGTGGCGCATTTTTTTTTTTTGTATCTTTATTAAAAGGACTTTTGCCTCAGAAAGCCATGTCAGTCCTATCGGAGCACACTCATACATATTATTATCGGTAATTATCGATGGTGAACCATGTCACATAGAATCTTAGCCGGACCACTGGTGGGTGCGGCTAACAAACACACTGACTCATACAAACATATGTGTATGCACACAAATCTTTATATGACCCGGGAATTGAACCCCATTATTACACCACATGAGTCGTATATTAGATTGACCTGGACTGGTTAAGATTATTGAATTTGGCCCGGTTGCGGCCGGATTGCAATCCCTTACCGTTTTGTGACATTTTGTCGTGAAGCAATAAATGAGAAGTCGGATAAAAGGTATGGAGTTTATTACAAAAAGACCTACTAACACAATTGAACTAAGACACAGATGGGAAATAGGTATATATAAAAGAGTCGGTGGTGAGTGTGATGGGTGTGTAGAGCGTGTGAAAGCTTGAATGTTCCCCAGTGCGCGTTCTTCAGCTTCGGCACAGTTCGGGGATGGACCACCAGGGGCACGGGGTTGAGGCGCCGTGGAGTTCTCGATTCCACAGGGCCACGTAGTAATCTCATCTACCAACGTCTATAATTTATGTTTCGCAGAGCATATTTCCCGGAAACCCGAGGCCGTTCGCCTGCACAAGTGACGCAGCTCTGTTCACGCGGGTTCCGTTCCCGGCCGAACGACTCCACCACCGACCGCTAAAGTATACCCTAGCAATAACGAAACGCACAATCGAGTTAGAAAGAGACGGCACTAGTTATCATGCAATGATGACTTTTGTAAGAGTGAATCAATATAATTGCGCGTGCGCATTGTAGAATTTCCGAGTAGATAATAAAATCAAATGGAAATAAACTGATTTATGTACATTTGTATAGATGCAATGTTAACATTTATGGGTTAAATGTGTACTTTTCGAAAATTCTAAAAAAAATTTTGTTATTTGAACTAAGAATATGAATCTGATAAACTATATGGAAAGATTTCACCAAGTTTTTTGGTTGATATCTAAGGATGGTATTTAATCTAATTTAAATATGAATTAATGATGAATGAATTAATGAATCAACTGAAATGATTAAATTTTTAATGTAATAGAATAATTATGTAGTTAGATTTTCATACTGCCATCTATGTAATTTTAACCGTGTTTGAGGAACGGGGTAACCAATGAACCATAAGTAATATACAAATAAGCTTATAAAAAATATAATTGGGAATCTCTTTTGGAAATCAAAATTATCTCGAAATAATCAGCGTCCGGTTTAGTATGTTTACAACAACAATGATGTGGATTGAATAAAAGTATTTTAATTAAGTATTGGATTTTTAAAATAATATTTTATAACGTAGTGCTGAAAGTACTTAAATTTTATAATACTAAGACTCGCCAGTCAAATTGTAAACTGCCTCATTTATAATTTTCTTTAAATTTATTATGAAAAACATAATTGCTCAGTTTAACTAATTTTATAGCCTTAAGTTAAATATATATTTAGTTAAATATATAAGGAGGATTAATATTCGTTTAAATTGCATTTTATTATTATCTTATACTACTATCTAATAACGTGCGAAAAAGGTCTTGAAATGAAATGATTTTAAGATCTATCGAGAGATTAGAAAAGATATAAAGTCAGAATAGTTTTTCAGTTTTATTTAATAATATAGGTTTCGTGATACGGAAATTATGGTATCATGTTAATGACTTCCAATGGTTAGATAATGTAATATAAACCTGCATTACCTTTTTTGCATAAATGAAAATGAAAAGTGTTTATTCAGTTTAGGTCCTTACAGAACACTTATAAACAAATTTTAAAGATTAATTGGTGAGATAATCTGGTTCATATGGCACATCTTCGGATTTTAGGTATTTATTTAGCGACAGAAAAGGTTTCGTTATACTATGGTATATTTATTACATTCAATTCATACACTTATAACTTCAGCCACACAGTTTAAATTTATTTGATGTATCTTTACATTATGATGCATTTTTAAAATGGAGCAAATAGTCTGAAGCGCATTTATTTATGGTTTTTATTTATTTTTTACAACAAAATATCAATTCTTCTTATAACTAAGGATTATATATTGTAGCCTAAGGCCTCGGGAGATTTGAACTTGGCTTGACACGCTACCGCGTGTTTAGATTTGTATACACACTATGAAAAGTGTAATGCAGGTTAATCAGAATTGGGTGCTAGTTTTCTATTAATGTACTGTTGGTATGAAGGGTAATAAAAGTATGGTGGGTTATAATAGTTTGCATGATTATAGACTTATAAGCATAAAAAAAAACAAAGAGCGTCGGTGGCTTAGTGGTGTGGACTATTGCCTTTCGATTGAAATCCTGCCACTTACCAATGTATTTTCGAATTTTCTACATTATATGTACGTTTATCCGACGCTCCTGCTCACGCCTGTGAAGAAGGGTGTGCGTGAAGTCGGCCAATCTGCACTCGGCACGCGTGGACGACTAAGGCCTATACACCCTTCGGGTAGGCTCGTGCCCCTCGTGGGAACGTTTAATGAGCTGATGATGAAGCACATTTTGGCTATAGATGATTTGTTTCGTTTCGGAAAGTGGAAATAATAGGGGGCCTTTTGAAGTCTTCACCTATGTAGCAATAGGGTGTGTATTGTTTCATATAGTTTTACGTTATAATTTAATTTTACTGAATGTATTATAGGTGATATATTCTTCACCTAATTGTACGAAATTCAAGTTATACGACTCAAAATATATTTTTTTGATGATACGGGACCGACGCAAACAATATAAGTTCCGAAACGTAACAAGCAATATTAAAAAAAGTACATTATTAATAACAAGAACTGTAACTCAAATCTCTGTGAAATCTCTTACAAAGGATACGATTTGAAAGTTTTTTTATAAAGCTCTGTATTTAGTTAATAAGTACAATTCATTCGGAAAGGTATATAATCTGATGTAGGTACAAGAGCGAAAGATCCTTATTTAACCGTCTAGATTTCACTTGGTAAATTATTAAATATTTAAAAATCTGATTTTGTAGAGCTAATTTTTAAGTTTCTCGCTGTGGCGGTATTGAGTTGAATTAATTTCAAAGAATATCATTCGGATAAGGTTCTCCATTAGGATAATAAGCTGGTGTGTTCAATTTAATACGCACAATTATTTAGTGCGGTGTGTTCAACGAAGTTTGATTTTATTATAATTTATGCCGCGCACCGAATAAATAGATTTTTATAATAGTTTTAGTTTTTGTGAAAATATAATCGTGAAATTCTCGGAACAAACTTGTACTCATAAGTTATAGTTGATAGGCTAGTAGAACAATCTACTCTTAGAAGGCAACTACTATTTCTTTAATTTCGTTTAAAACAAGTCAATACCTTAGAATTTTGTCCGGTTAACAGTAAACGTATTATAAATAGAAAAATGGGTAATATTTTTATTTAAGAACAATTTAGACTAGCAACAGTAGCACTGCAGTAAGAGAACGTGATAAATATCCGTCGCTCAATTAGATAGATTTAAACAGCTTTTTATTTGAAGTGTACTTTTGTTTGTGCTTATTTTTAAAATGATTGTAATCTGGCATATGGTATGTTTTAAGCTAATATATTACGTCTGGAGGCCAATTTTTGTAAATTATGCTGTATACAATAAAGCATGCTTATTTGAGTACATTTGACATGTTTTATTTACCCATACATTAAACAAGTGTTTCCTATGATGGCGGAAAATGTTTTCGAGCACAAGGTACGCCATAGATTTACTTTAAAGCGGTGATATAATGAAAAACAAATAACTTTATTTATATAACATTTAATAACAATAATTGTAACAATATTGTATCACATTTTGTCTTAATTACTAAAATTGCAGATAAAAAACATCAAATGACTTCATGACCCTTCTGTCTTATAGGTATCATCAATGAACACATTTATTGCTTTAAAATACTATTAGATGTATTAAAAAACAATGTCTGATATAACGCAGAATTATCAATTTCATATCACAAATATTCTTAAGGTAGGTATAAAAAAGTTTGATTCAGTCAAGTTACTAAAAAGCATGATACAGACAAGTTATTGTAAAAAAATCTAATTTATTACAGCAATAATCTGGTAATGTCATTTTAATTTAGCATCCATAATATCATATCTTATTATTATCTGTGGTAATATCATACTAGCTTTATTGCATTGTAATAAAGTCGAAAGTAAAAAAATATTAAATTGCATAATTCATCAGGTTATCCGCGTAACCGTTGCTCCAGTATTTTGAGTTGATCCCAGCAAACAAGTAACAGGACGGTGTGGGGCCCAAGCCGTAGGTAATTTGCGCCGACACCTTTGTACAGCGCAGTGGCGCCCTCTGTGCGAACCATTTTCACGAAACAGTCCGTCATGCCGCTATATAGCTTGCCTCGGTTCTGGCTGTCCAAGGCTGGAAATAATAATCATATTTTATAGATATACAGTGCAAAATAGGGGTGACCTCCAGCGAATGGACTTTGCAGTTATAAAGGGGACAGATCGTGTGGACGAAGATGAGAAATTTGTCATTAACGAAAAAAATTTGATTACAAATAAGGTCGTTTTCCATAGATTATGTTCAAAAGTTATAAACGGAAACAGCCTTTTTTGGGACCAAGTAGTTTTTAGACCCTGTCCTTTGCGTATTTCTGCTAGATTTTTTCCTTAGCGTCATACTTTCTGGGTTGTATTCGTATGAACTTCAATCTCAATTATTTTCTCCGTCATAAAAGTTGTGGGTACTTCAGGGTACCTATTTTATTTATTCCGGAATGAAGATTTAGATAATAATAATAAATATCCACCAACATAACGCAGCGCCATCTAGCCCCAAATTAAAAATTAAGCCTGTAAAATGGGTACCAAACAACAAATAAAATTACTTTTTTGTAAATACATAAATAATTATACATAGAAACAAACAGACATGTTTATGCACACAAAGGATTGTATAGAAGCCGACGTTTAACCATTACACTATATGGGTCGTCAAGATGTGCAGTGACTTATTGTATACTATGAGTCTTTACGTCAAAAGTTTCTTTGGGAAATCAGGTATATAAAAGGCACTTTGCATCTTACGAATTAATAAAACTGGTGTATTGATAGCTAAACGTACCTTGGTTGGAAAGCCTAGTGGCGACCACGTCAAACGGATTAAGGCAAACCGTCATGACCAACCCGCCAAGGTTTGCGCCGCAGAAGGAAAGCAGCAATGGTGAATCCCGACACCAGCCTCGCTCCAAGAGTTGTTCCTTAGCGAATGCGAAGCTCACCATTTGAGAGCTGCTGCCCACCGCGCCTCGTGGGATTTGGGGTTGCACTCCGCGGAACAGACCTGGGGGGTTACCGCCATCTCTTAAAACAGTGTTACAATAATATTTACTTCGTCTTTTCTGGTACAAAAATGCTGACGTATCATTATAACAATACTGTTTTAAGAGATTGTGGTAACCCCCCTGAAGACAGTTAAGTATGACTCTTCACTATAAAACATTTACTCGTAAGTATTTAACACGTGTAGTTGTATGTAGACTAAAACAACTAAAGTCGGGCCGCTAAATAAAGTTGATTTGACAGTTTTATTTTTCCTTATATTTTTATGGGGGACAAATATTGTGAAAAACGTTTAGCTGTGAAACTTGAAAATAAAGCGTATACAGTATATCTGCATAATATATTATACCGAATTCCAACAAGAATAGTAACTTCGCGTACCTACAACTGCTAATTTATATAAAAGAATAAAAATTTGCTTTGTAAAATAGATAAACAAATTATCTAACTTATTCACACTATCCTGTAACCAAACAACTATGTACCTTTAAAATCTGTTCCTAAAAATAAGCTCCAAAGTTACGAATAACACGACAAAATGATTCAATATTAAATAAGTATTACCAGCTAACCTTTAAATCCCTCCGTTCTATAAATATCAATAAGTGCGGCAAAGGTCCCGGCGTGCTTGTGCTGGTGTCCCACTGCGATGGCCTCAGCAGCCTGCGCCTGAAGCCGGGTCTTAACTAAGAAGAAAGGCGTGCCCGCCACCGAGCCTAAGGCCCCGCCCACTCCCGCGGCGACCGCGCCCTTCACGGGAGACGTACGCCCAAAAGCGTCCGTTGTCATTCCCCGACGCTCGGATATGCGATATACACCTAAACTAAAGACAAAATAGGGTTTAAATTTATGTGCTACTAGCTGTTCTCCGCGGTATTACTCGCGTTATAAGATTCTCCCGCAGAAAAACAACCTAAAATCGCTTCGTTAAGTTAAGCGACGCACGACACTGCTAATAAAGTAGCCTATGTTTTTCCTTATTACATCAGATATCTGCCAAAAAAGTCCCGTCCAAATCTATTCAGCCGTTTTAGAGATTACCCGGAAGAATCATACAGACAAAAAAAACAAAATTGATATTTTGCCATATATAATATATAAATTCGTATGCATGTATTCATAAAAACTCCAATTATATTTATATGTAATCAATGTACGGCTGTATGGTTTATGACCATGGGCGGGATTTTCGAGTCGACTGTTGCACGGAAAGAGAATTGAAGATCGAGTCTACTTCCGGTGGACCGACGGCTTGGTTAAAATGGTTAGTATCCGATGGTTTTTGTCTGCTAGTGAAATAATATTGGTCCGCATGGTAGTTTTTTTTGGAGGCCTTTGTTCTGCAGTGAACACATATAAAGACAATATGATAATTATGATTAGGTAAGGTTGACTATGATAATCAATTGTTGTTTTAGATAGATATTAAAACATTTCATACGAGTAGGTTACCATTAAATCAACCCATTCGCGGATAGGTAGGTACTATACGAGGCAGATGTTTTGTTCTTATGAAGTCTTAAAAATCCTTAACACAGTCCAAAAGCTCACCGGAAAGTGTTCAAGAAGAACTGAAAGCCCATCATAGCCGGTAGGCCGTTCTGCAGTGCGCGAATACCCTCAGTTCTGGCAATGGTATACATGCCGCGCGCTACGCTGCCATAGTAAACGACGTGCTGTCCCCGCGCTCGCATCTCACCCTGAAGTTGTAGGCGAGTCTTCACCACTTCTAGGGGGTTGGTGAACAGCGTCGCAAACATGGCCGACGTGCCGCCCATCAGCAGGTCGGTGACATCACGCCCGACGCCATCTTTGTGCGCTTGCGCCATTGGGTAGCTGGAAATATTGTGAATGCATTACTGAATTTTTTAATGTTTATTTATATCGAGGTTTGATTGCTAAATATGTAATTGGGAGAGTGTGGGATGGTATGGGATATTATAATATAACTTTTGGGAGCTAACTCACTCGCAAAGGTTGCGTTATGATGAATAATTCATCATTTGGGGTCCTGTCGACATAATAAAAATATTGTCTGGTACCTTGTTTATAAAATTCATAGAAGGCCGTTATTCCCGTAGTCATAACTACTGATTCATGGTCATAGTACAGTAGTAGTACCTATTTCTATTTTTATTACTTTAATATGTAGGTGTTTTTATATTTGCTATTAACCAAACCAACTGACCCCGTGGCTTTATAATTTAAACAGTGGCTTTAGATTGCAGTTTGATAGGTTGTAGAACCGAATATGCTTATAGAGCTGTTACATAGATACCGCGATGCCAGCTTATTATAAAATCGTGGTTGGTACAAGTAGATGGCAGTAGGTACCTTTAGTTTCGATCTTTTACTACAATAAAAATTTATCTACAAAAAACAAGTTAATCTTTGAACTAAGGAATCACTGCAACGCCATCTACCCTCAAACTAGAGACTTAGTTTCACTATGGGAACCAAACATAGGCTTAAAAGATAAAGAAAGAACAAGTACTATTAAAACCAAAAGCTTGATTCAACAAATTTAATCAATAAATTATGTATGACACAAACAAGATACCTACCACGGTAGGTATTATACTATTTATAATTTAAAATAATTAACCAGCTATATTACGTAAAGGCATTAAATTAACAGCCGAGTTAACATTTATAAAATAATAACTAATAAATAGCAACAACACAATTGAAATACATGTAATTAAGCACTAAAACAATAAATAAAAACGCTACCATAATTGTTCCATTGTAAAATGAGCAACAAAATGTATTGGTAAAATACGTTAAAATATTACGAGATATTCTTTGCAAATTTTAATTTGTAAAAAATACTTTCGATATACCAGTTGGTAAAATTATAATATCAATTCTATAATATTACTTTCACTGAAAGTAATGATAACAATCTAAATTTGCATATAAAGTTTAAGATTTCTTTGGTAATACATTCACAATATATTAGTTTGGTAAATGAGAACTTATTACCTATTAAATTAACAATTTTAGTCAATTTACAATATTCGGTAAGTGTTTAACATTGATGAGGGTTACCTAGTTATAAAAAAAAAGGTATAATAAAGATTAGCTTAATAGACCTTTAGATTATAATTCGTCTAGATAATGAGCTGAGTACGAAAATTAGTCTCGCCATCCATATTTGTTTTTATTAATTGCTCAATTTGGCATAGTTAAAAAGTCGAAGTATATACATTTAAACAAACACACTTATACCTAATGTATATATAACATGTATATGTTGTCAATAATACTGTAATAAGGTATAGGTACTGGTGTAGGGGAGATTGCCTAGTTCAGGTACTACATTATGGAATATACAAAAACATACAAGTTGTATGATGTACACCTAAAAACATAATGCACTTATTTTAATGTATATCTTATAATATCTTATATTATTGAGGAAATTGGTTACAATAATAAATTAATGTTTAAGTAGACTTGCTATACTGAACTGGTTTATATGATACATTGTATAGATTTATTTGTGACCCGGCTTCTCTTGTTTACAATACATTATTGTATTTCAAAACTGTTTAAACCACTCAAATTTCCAAAGTCCAACTCTAAAGGATCCTGTTAAATGTTAACTTTGAGACATACATTTATTTATTGTCAGAAATGACATCATGAACATTTAAATATATGCTAAGTTTTTCATTTACATGGCATGCATGATATATAAAATTCATCTAATTTCCAACAATTACATTTGATGAATGCCATATAACCATAAGCAATTATTCTATATTACTTATGCAGTAATGACACATGTGCATTTACGATTACCGAAACCAGTAACAATATTATGTCATTTCAGTTTTATTGATTTTATCATAAATAATTATTGGACAATTCATTTACCCAGTATATTGAATTACTTGAGTATCATAAATTCATAAAGTACAGTACACAATATTTCAAACTGCTCAGTCACACTACGCTTTCACTTCCCAGGACTTGTGCAGATCTTTGAGCATATCCCAGAAGACAAGCAGTAACACAGTATGTGGCGCCTGCCGCAGGTATGAGGGGCCCATGCCCTTGTAAAACGCTAGCAGGCCCTCGGTTTTCGTAATCTTGCGCGCGCAGTCTACTATGCCGGAGTATAGCAAACCTCTACCCTGGGCGTCAACAGCTGAAACAATATTTATAGTTAGTATTAGCTGTGGTGGCCCGAAAACGACATAGACTTCATTCTAGTTAAAAATATCAAAAAATCAAATCTTGAAGTACTAAACACACCATTCCTACAGACCATCGAATAGTTTAGAGCAAGCTTTATCCCATCACAACGACTCAAGAAACCACGAAACCAATACAGAAATAAAATGAAAAGATTAAGCTTATTCGAACATGAATTACTTAAAAACGCTTTCACAGAAAAAATTGGCAATATACCAAACCAAGGTAGAATCAACATACAAAAAAATAGTTAACAGCATCAAAGAAGCGGTACAGAAGTTACCTAATGAAAATAAAAAAGAAACATTCACAATATCACCATACATAGAAAACCTAATTGAAAAGAGAAACGCACTTAAGTATAAAACAAACAAAACTAGATCCGAAAGAAATCAGCTCAGTGCACTCTATAAATTAATTAGGAAACAAATAGGAAGAGACAGAAGAAAGTACAAATATAAAATAATTGAAGAGGAAATAGAAAAAAGGTCATCTGTCAAAAGAGCGCACAAAATAATAAAAACTAATAAAGACTGGATTATGACCTTGAGAACAAGGGATAAAAGTATATCAAACAGAAAAGATATTATTAAAA
Organism: Leucinodes orbonalis; assembly: GCA_019425675.1. Taxonomy (NCBI): domain Eukaryota; kingdom Metazoa; phylum Arthropoda; class Insecta; order Lepidoptera; family Crambidae; genus Leucinodes; species Leucinodes orbonalis. The sequence goes on from PQWD01002580.1 coordinate 57,273, forward strand.
CAGCCACCGAATTTTACAAGAACCTTTATGAAGAAGATGAAAATAGCCATAATTTCAAAGATTTCAGAAAAGAAGAAGATAAATCATTCCCCACCACCACTGCTACCATGTGAAATCCATCAAGCGATTAAATATCTCAAATCTGCAAAAAGCCCAGGAGATGATGGAATTACAAACGACATTCTAAAAGCAATAATTGAACCTCTAACACCTTTATTAACAAATCTTTTTCAATGATATTATAGAATGGAAAATATTGCCAAAAGAGTGGGGTGTATCTATCATAACCCTTCTGTACAAAAAAGGGGATCCTAAAGACATGAATAACTACCGCCCAATATGTCTACTGCAAACCACATACAAAATATTTGCAACAGTGCTATTAAACAGAATTTCTAAACTGCTAGATACCAACCAAACTAGAGAACAAGCTGGGTTTAGGCGAACCTATTCAACAATAGACCACATTTCACTCTAACACAATAATAGAAAAATACATGGAATATGGCAAAAAACTATATATTGCTTTTATAGATTATTCTAAAGCGTTTGACTCTATAAAACATCAGCCTCTATGGTTAGCCTTGAAGAGCCAAGGGGTCGAAAAAGCATATATAGAAATATTACAAGAAATTTACAAAATCAGCAATGCAGTAGTCAAGTTAGAAAGAAAAGGAGAGCCATTTAAAATCAAAAGAGGAGTAAAACAAGGGGACCCAATCTCTCCAAACTTATTTACTGCTATATTAGAGCACATTTTTAGACACCTTGATTGGGAAAATATTGGCATAAGAGTAAATGGTGAATATCTAAATAATCTTCGCTTTGCTGATGATATCGTCCTCATAACGGAAACTCATGTAGAAACTAGAACACTTGTTATCAACTCTAGAAAAGAAAGCAAAAAATATGGGCTTAAAATGAATGCAAATAAAACCTTTGCAATGACAAACAGTGAGAAAATACCGATTAAAACAGGATCTAATACAATAACCTATGTCGACGAATATGTTTATTAGGAAGAAACATAACATTATACAAACCAACATCAGTAGAAGTAGAACGTAGAATAAAGAAAGCATGGAACAAATACTGGTCTCTCAAAGACATATTCAAATCAAAAATCCCAATACATCTAAAAAGAAAGCAATGGATACTATCATTCTCCCTACCCTACTTTACGGATGCCAAACTTGGACCTTAACCAAACACATTGCACAAAAGATAAATGTTTTCCAAAGAGCCACAGAAAGGAGCATGCTAAATATAAAACTAAATGATAGAAGAAGAAACAAAGATATAAGAAGGTTACAGGCATATCGAATGCAGTGGAATTAGCATGTAGATTAAAATGGCGTTGGGCAGGTCACATAGCACGAAAAGAAGATAACAGATGGGCAGAGCGAATAATCCATTGGTACCCAAGGGACACAAAACGACCACGTGGCGACCAAGGCGACGATGGTCCGATGATATCATCGAGGTGGCTGGCCCTACATGGACGAGACAAGCCAGAGATAAAGAAAAATGGAAGGAGATGGAGGAGGCCTACGCCCAAAAATGGGCTCCTCATGTTTAACTTATTTGTATAATAACTGTGTAAAATAAAATGTACTGTAAAATAAGAAATAAAAGGCTATAAAAAAAAAAAATAAAATAAAAAAATTAGCTGTGGCCATAATCTTTAGCTTTCGGAGCCACTTACTTCAACTTACATTTCGCTGGAGAAATTCTATTTGCTAATAACATTAATTTTTCATTACAAACATAATGTAAATATATTTTAAACTCAGAAACAAGCCATTGAAATCGTTTTCGGCAGCTGTCACTTAATTCAGCTGATTTAATACTGATGGTATTTGCAGGACATGTTATGTGAACTATCATTTGTGAATAAGTATTGTTTTCTTATAATTAGGATGTTTACCAAACATATGGTATAGGTATAGGTAGGTAATAGTGATATCTGTATGCATGTATCTAGGTATGTTTGTGGAATATTATCAAAACATACATTTATTAAAACCAGTCTCATCTTAATTCGAGGTTAAAGCATCCAGTGCAGGCAATGTATATATCCTATATGTGGACTTTGCCCTGTTGCTATGTAGATATATTCGTAATTGTATATTTTATGAAATAATTAAAAATAATAAGTATAATATGTTAGCATACATTGGTTGTAGAGACGCGTCATGATGACGTCCATGGGGGTCAAGGCGACGGTCTTGACGATTGCGCCGATGTTGCTCGCGACAAATGCGGACAGGTACTTTGATTGCTGGAACATGTTATTCGCATCCATCCACTCTTTGCAGCTGCAAAATTAAATGTTGGATTACAGGCTGCTTTTCTAAGCTTAAGTGTTTGATTAAAAACTGAACACTTTTTTGAATTGTACTTAATGTCATGTATCTTGCTAAGTTATCATCTGTTATAGAACTATGAAATTTGGGCTAGATGGTGCTGTGTGATATTCTTTTTTATTTTTTTATGTTACAAAGTGAACAGGATGGTCAGGACGCTTACCTGATGGTAAATGATACGCCAGACCGAGCGGCATTGAAGGAGGCCAACAACTGATAGACAATTATTATTCTCCATCAATGCTGTATTGGGCCCGTCACCCGAGACAACAGGTATTAGGTCTCTTATACCCGGTAATTTCACTAGTTACAGTCCTCACCCCGAAACACAAAGTGCATACATAGTACTCATATTTCACGGGACAATATCTAGCACTGTGGTGGTAGCTACCTAGAGAACTCAGTATCGAGTCTATCACCTAGTAAAATTCAATATTATTTATCATCAGTGTACATACTAAATAAAAATTTATTACTTACTGCTTAACATAACATTATAATGAATGTAAATCTTAGTGTTTAATCCTCTCATAAATATACTTGATAAATATCAACCTTCACTATGTGCTTTTTATGATAAGATTACATGTTGAATAGCAAGCAGTAGTGTTTGTTTTACAGACTCAATACTTCATTCAGTTACCATTTAAATAAATGTATTTAGCTATTGGGTTTTTGAACTCAACAGTTAGCCTTATTTATCCATCACATGTCATCCTTTCCATTAAAATGTAAATATAAAATGAAAACTTACATAGCATAGGATGCGATTTGTGACGCAGATCCAATGGAATTCCTTATCATCATTCCGTGAGCTCCTCTCCAGAGGCCACCGAGACCATTCTTCTTGTAAATTTTACTCATAGCATACATTAGACCTCTATGTGCATGCTGTGTACCAACAGCTATTTTCTCGGAGGAATATGACATAAGTTGAGTCTTCACTAATTGTAATGGACTTCCAAAAAACGCACCGCACATTCCCGACACTGATCCGAAGAAGAGACTATTCACAAATAATGTATTTCCATATTCATCTCTTAGTAAACCTAGATTGTCTGCCTGTTGGTAAATGCCTAATCTGGAAAAAATTAAAAACTCAAAAGTCATGGTAAAAATCTGTTAGTATAAAGATAATATGTGGTAAATTTATATCTTTCATAAAAAGGAAATATGAATAAATAAAATAAAATGGAGCCCGCTTACCTTACACCATTTACAACTAATTGAAACCACAAAGCTGGTGCCAGTCCTTTTTGTAATGCTGCCACACCATCATGTTTCACAATAGTGTACATTGCATGTGGTATGTTCTTGTAGTGCACCGTATGCTGGCCTCGAGCACGGAGCTCTCCCTGCAGCTGCATTCGTGTCTTCACTACGTCAAATGGGTTGCTGAAGAATCCAGCACCCACACCAGCCATACCTCCAATGATGAAGTCCATTGTGTTGCTAAGAAAGTGTTACATTGCCACTTATTTTGAAAATTATAGAAACATCACACTTACTTTATTATAATAATAAAGTATTAATTAACTTTTCAATAAGAAATAGTTCAATATTATAATTTGATAAGCTACTTAATAATTATTCTTACATAATGACTCAGAAGATTATTGTAAAACTAACTGATAGTGATAACATATGTGGTCAAGTATTGATTAGGTAACTTAATGATGTAAATACACAGGAGCACACACACACTACGGTAAACACTCAAACAGTATGTATAACACATGCTTTGAAACACTATAACACAGATGCACAATTTAAAAATCTAAATTAACAAATATTCAATGAACTGTTAAAACTTGTTACCAGTATTTTGGAATTTTAGTTAGTTTTTCATATTAACAATTTAATTTGAAAGGGAAAAACAGCATAGATTTTGTTAATTTTTGTAGAGTTCGTACTATGAATTTAGAACACGGCACGTGCAGTCGATGACTGAAATATACCATTATGATCCAATTTAATTTCGGGATTACGTATTAATGACGCACATAAACGCAATTTAAACAAAATGTTTCAGCATTGTTTTAGTATAAGTAACACAATCAACAACAAATCATCAAAACAGTATATTGTAAGTCAATAATTATTCTTTCCTACCTGTTTATTTACACAGTCATAAAGAAGTCATCTTCCGTAATCTATTAAAAGCTCCGTCTGGAGCATCCCGCACCGATGGAAACTGGAGAGCCCTGCGGAATAACGTTTTATCTTATTTGTTTCGTAATAAGCGAAATTCGTCACATACTGTGTTATGTCAATTTTGACAAGTATAATTTGACAGTCAGCTGCTAATCACATGGACGTCGTTTAGAAATCGACATGGCATAAATTATGTTTCACCTAAAATTTAATCTTATCATTAAGCCATCCAAGACACATATCCTCCCATATCTNAAGCTCACCGGAAAGTGTTCAAGAAGAACTGAAAGCCCATCATAGCCGGTAGCCGTTCTGCAGTGCGCGAATACCCTCAGTTCTGGCAATGGTATACATGCCGCGCGCTACGCTGCCATAGTAAACGACGTGCTGTCCCCGCGCTCGCATCTCACCCTGGAGTTGTAGGCGAGTCTTCACCACTTCTAGTGGGTTGGTGAACAGCGTCGCAAACATGGCCGACGTGCCGCCCATCAGCAGGTCGGTGACATCACGCCCGACGCCATCTTTGTGCGCTTGCGCCATTGGGTAGCTGGAAATATTGTGAATGCATTACTGAATTTTTTAATGTTTATTTATATCGAGGTTTGATTGCTAAATATGTAATTGGGAGAGTGTGGGATGGTATGCTATATATATATATAGCTACCTCACTCGCAAAGGGTGCGTTATGATGAATAGTTTATTCATCATTCGGGGTCCTGTCGACATAATAAAAATATTGTCTGGTACCTTGTTTATAAAATTCATAGAAGGCCGTTATTCCCGTAGTCATAACTACTGATTCATGGTCATAGTACAGTAGTAGTACCTATTTCTATTTTTATTACTTTAATATGTAGGTGTTTTTATATTTGCTATTAACCAAACCAACTGACCCCGTGGCTTTATAATTTAAACAGTGGCTTTAGATTGCAGTTTGATAGGTTGTAGAACCGAATATGCTTATAGAGCTGTTACATAGATACCGCGATGCCAGCTTATTATAAAATCGTGGTTGGTACAAGTAGAAGGCAGTAGGTACCTTTAGTTTCGATCTTTTACTACAATAAAAATTTATCTACAAAAACAAGTTAATCTTTGAACTAAGGAATCACTGCAACGCCATCTACCCTCAAACTAGAGACTTAGTTTCACTATGGGAACCAAACATAGGCTTAAAAGATAAAGAAAGAACAAGTACTATTAAAACCAAAAGCTTGATTCAACAAATTTAATCAATAAATTATGTATGACACAAACAAGATACCTACCACGGTAGGTATTATACTATTTATAATTTAAAATAATTAACCAGCTATATTACGTAAAGGCATTAAATTAACAGCCGAGTTAACATTTATAAAAATAATAACTAATAAATAGCAACAACACAATTGAAATACATGTAATTAAGCACTAAAACAATAAATAAAAACGCTACCATAATTGTTCCATTGTAAAATGAGCAACAAAATGTATTGGTAAAATACGTTAAAATATTACGAGATATTCTTTGCAAATTTTAATTTGTAAAAAATACTTTCGATATACCAGTTGGTAAAATTATAATATCAATTCTATAATATTAATTTCACTGAAAGTAATGATAACAATCTAAATTTGCATATAAAGTTTAAGATTTCTTTGGTAATACATTCACAATATATTAGTTTGGTAAATGAGGAACTTATTACCTATTAAATTAACAATTTTAGTCAATTTACAATATTCGGTAAGTGTTTAACATTGATGAGGGTTACCTAGTTATAAAAAAAAGGTATAATAAAGATTAGCTTAATAGAACTTTAGATTATAATTCGTCTAGATAATGAGCTGAGTACGAAAATTAGTCTCGCCATCCATATTTGTTTTTATTAATTGCTCAATTTGGCATAGTTAAAAAGTCGAAGTATATACATTTAAACAAACACACTTATACCTAATGTATATATAACATGTATATGTTGTCAATAATACTGTATATAAGGTATAGGTACTGGTGTAGGGGAGATTGCCTAGTTCAGGTACTACATTATGGAATATAGGGTTACAAAAACATACAAGTTGTATGATGTACACCTAAAAACAATTACCATTAATTTCATATTATAATGCACTTATTTTAATGTATATCTTATAATATCTTATATTATTGAGGAAATTGGTTACAATAATAAATTAATGTTTAAGTAGACTTGCTATACTGAACTGGTTTATATGATACACTGTATAGATTCATTTGTGACCCGGCTTCTCTTGTTTACAATACATTATTGTATTTCAAAACTGTTTAAAGCACTCAAATTTCCAAAGTCCAACTCTAAAGGATCCTGTTAAATGTTAACTTTGAGACATACATTTATTTATTGTCAGAAATGACATCATGAACATTTAAATATATGCTAAGTTTTTCATTTACATGGCATGCATGATATATAAAATTCATCTAATTTCCAACAATTACATTTGATGAATGCCATATAACCATAAGCAATTATTCTATATTACTTATGAAGTAATGACACATATGCTTTACGATTACCGAAACCAGTAACAATATTATGTCATTTCAGTTTTATTGATTTTATCATAAATAATTATTGGACAATTCATTTACCCAGTATATTGAATTACTTGAGTATCATACATTCATAAAGTACAGCACACAATATTTCAAACTGCTCAGTCACACTACGCTTTCACTTCCCAGGACTTGTGCAGATCTTTGAGCATATCCCAGAAGACAAGCAGTAACACAGTATGTGGCGCCTGCCGCAGGTATGAGGGGCCCATGCCCTTGTAAAACGCTAGCAGGCCCTCGGTTTTCGTAATCTTGCGCGCGCAGTCTACTATGCCGGAGTATAGCAAACCTCTACCCTCGGCGTCAACAGCTGAAACAATATTTATTAGTTAGTATTAGCTGTGGCCATAATCTTTAGCTTTCGGAGCCACTTACTTCAACTTACATTTCGCTGGAGAAATTCTATTTGCTAATAACATTAATTTTTCATTACAAACATAATGTAAATATATTTTAAACTCAGAAACAAGCCATTGAAATCGTTTTCGGCGGCTGTCATTTAATTCAGCTGATTTAATACTGATGGTATTTGCAGGACATGTTATGTGAACTATCATTTGTGAATAAGTATTGTTTTCTTATAATTAGGATGTTTACCAAACATATGACATAGGTAAAATAGTGATATCTGTATGCATTTTCATCTAGGTATGTTTGTGGAATATTATCAAAACATACATTTATTAAAACCAGTCTCATCTTAATTCGAGGTTAAAGCATCCAGTGCAGGCAATGTATGTATCCTATATGTGGACTTTGCCCTGTTGCTATGTAGGTATATTCGTAATTGTATATTTTATGAAATAATTAAAAATAATAAGTATAATAAAGAGCGTCGGTGGCTCAGTGGTGTGGACTGTCGCCTTCCTACCAGGAGGGTTGAGGTTCAAATCCCGACACGTACCAATGTATTTTCGAATTTTCGAAAATATATGTACGTTATCCGACGCTCTTACGGTGAAGGAAAACATCGTGAGGAAACCTTCATGCACACCTGCGAAGAGATTCGAAGGTTGTGTGTGAAGTCGTCCAATCCGCACTGTGCCCGCGTGGACGACAAGGCCTAATCACCCTATACGGGTAGGCTCGTGCCCCTTGGTGGGGACGTTTAATGAGCTGATGATGATGAATAAGTATAATATGTTAGCATACATTGGTTGTAGAGACGCGTCATGATGACGTCCATGGGGGTCAAGGCGACGGTCTTGACGATTGCGCCGATGTTGCTCGCGACAAATGCGGACAGGTACTTTGATTGCTGGAACATGTTATTCGCATCCATCCACTCTTTGCAGCTGCAAAATTAAATGTTGGATTACAGGCTGCTTTTCTAAGCTTAAGTGTTTGATTAAAAACTGAACACTTTTTTGAATTGTACTTAATGTCATGTATCTTGCTAAGTTATCATCTGTTATAGAACTATGAAATTTGGGCTAGATGGTGCTGTGTGATATTCTTTTTTATTTTTTTATGTTACAAAGTGAACAGGACGGTCAGGACGCTTACCTGATGGTAAATGATACGCCAGACCGAGCGGCATTGAAGGAGGACAACAACTGATAGACAATTATTATTCTCCATCAATGCTGTATTGGGCCCGTCACCCGAGACAACAGGTATTAGGTCTCTTATACCCGGTAATTTCACTAGTTACAGTCCTCACCCCGAAACACAAAGTGCATACATAGTACTCATATTTCACGGGACAATATCTAGCACTGTGGTGGTAGCTACCTAGAGAACTCAGTATCGAGTCTACCACCTAGTAAAATTCAATATTATTTATCATCAGTGTACATACTTAATAAAAATGTATTACTTACTGCTTAACATAACATTATAATGAATGTAAATCTTAGTGTTTAATCCTCTCATAAATATACTTGACAAATATCAACCTTCACTATGTGCTTTTTATGATAAGATTACATGTTGAATAGCAAGCAGTAGTGTTTGTTTTACAGACTCAATACTTCATTCAGTTACCATTTAAATAAATGTATTTAGCTATTGGGTTTTTGAACTCAACAGTTAGCCTTATTTATCCATCACATGTCATGCTTTCCATTAAAATGTAAATATAAAATGAAAACTTACATAGCATAGGATGCGATTTGTGACGCAGATCCAATGGAATTCCTTATCATCATTCCGTGAGCTCCTCTCCAGAGGCCACCGAGACCATTCTTCTTGTAAATTTTACTCATAGCATACATTAGACCTCTATGTGCATGCTGTGTACCAACAGCTATTTTCTCGGAGGAATATGACATAAGTTGAGTCTTCACTAATTGTAATGGACTTCCAAAAAACGCACCGCACATTCCCGACACTGATCCGAAGAAGAGACTATTCACAAATAATGTATTTCCATATTCATCTCTTAGTAAACCTAGATTGTCTGCCTGTTGGTAAATGCCTAATCTGGAAAAAATTAAAAACTCAAAAGTCATGGTAAAATCTGTTAGTATAAAGATAATATGTGTTAAATTTATATCTTTCATAAAAAGGAAATATGAATAAATAAAATAAAATGGAGCCCGCTTACCTTACACCATTTACAACTAATTGAAACCACAAAGCTGGTGCCAGTCCTTTTTGTAATGCTGCCACACCGTCATGTTTCACAATAGTGTACATTGCATGGGGTATGTTCTTGTAGTGCACCGTATGCTGGCCTCGAGCACGGAGCTCTCCCTGCAGCTGCATTCGTGTCTTCACTACGTCAAATGGGTTGCTGAAGAATCCAGCACCCACACCAGCCATACCTCCAATGATGAAGTCCATTGTGTTGCTAAGAAAGTGTTACATTGCCACTTATTTTGAAAATTATAGAAACATCACACTTACTTTATTATAATAATAAAGTATTAATTAACTTTTCAATAAGAAATAGTTCAATATTATAATTTGATAAGCTACTTAATAATTATTCTTACATAATGACTCAGAAGATTATTGTAAAACTAACTGATAGTGATAACATATGTGGTCAAGTATTGATTAGGTAACTTAATGATGTAAATACACAGGAGCACACACACACTACGGTAAACACTCAAACAGTATGTATAACACATGCTTTGAAACACTATAACACAGATGCACAATTTAAAAATCTAAATTAACAAATATTCAATGAACTGTTAAAACTTGTTACCAGTATTTTGGAATTTTAGTTAGTTTTTTATATTAACAATTTAATTTGAAAGGGAAAAACAGCATAGCTTTTGTTAATTTTTGTAGAGTTCGTACTATGAATTTAGAACACGGCACGTGCAGTCGATGACTGAAATATACCATTATGATCCAATTTAATTTCGGGATTACGTATTAATGACGCACATAAACGCAATTTAAACAAAATGTTTCAGCATTGTTTTAGTATAAGTAACACAATCAACAACAAATCATCAAAACAGTATATTGTAAGTCAATAATTATTCTTTCCTACCTGTTTATTTACACAGTCATAAAGAAGTCATCTTCCGTAATCTATTAAAAGCTCCGTCTGGAGCATCCCGCACCGATGGAAACTGGAGAGCCCTGCGGAATAACGTTTTATCTTATTTGTTTCGTAATAAGCGAAATTCGTCACATACTGTGTTATGTCAATTTTGACAAGTATAATTTGACAGTCAGCTGCTAATCACATGGACGTCGTTTAGAAATCGACATGGCATAAATTATGTTTCACCTAAAATTTAATCTTATCATTTAGCCATCCAAGACACATATCCTCCCATATCTTACAAACAATTAAACTGTAGTGTGACCTTACACAACCCAAACAAAATCGCAATGTAGCCCACCGAGGGGCCCATTGCAGATGTTAACGGCTATAACGTGCCTTCTGAAGCACGGTGATCAATCCGAAAACCGACGATAGACATTATCAGTCTTTACACTTTCGAGCCGTGAATAATTTTCTAAGCCTTTATTTTGTAATAGACAGGATTTTTTATGTGTGCACAAAATATGTTTAATAATAACTACATAAAACTTCTTTCGTGATTTAACATTTAGTCACAAAATTTAAAAAATAAGACTGTGATGTAAAAATTTGACTGAATGTAATAAAATTTGTTGTTTACAATTCTTCAAAAATAATTTTTAAATTCTGGTGGATAAATGATTCAAAAATTTACTATGTACAACTAAAAATTACATAAGTAAAAATAAAAGAGCAAAAAAGCATAATGGCTGTAACGAATGCCATGTTTCTTTTTGAGGTAGTAATCGAGAATGTTAAAAGTTTAGTTGAAAGTCGTTACCTTGTAATACGGAGTGCGTTTGCAGACATATTCTCTCTGGAATTGAAAGACCCCAAACAAATGCATATTGTAATACCAGATCCACCTCCTTTGCCACCGGATCCACCTGGTAAAAAAGGAAAAAAGAAGCCTAAACCGCCTAAGAAGGGTAAAAAAGGAAAAGTGGAGGAACTTCCACCCGAACCTGTGATTCAATCGGGGCAATCAGTTTTATTTACTAGCAGTCCAGAGTTTCTCATACAAAACATGAAAAAATTTCCGCTTGAGATGTCTTTATGGAGCAAGGAGGATAACTTGACATATATAGGGTCAAATAGTATTCCCTGGGATCCAAAGTTTGTAGAGTATTTAGAAAAGATTTGCAACTGCCAAGACCCACTACCAGTGACTTTAAATGAGGAATATAATATTTTCGAAGAAGGAACTGCAAAACTTATGGCAAAAATAAGCATTCAAGTGAAATTAACCTATTTAACTGATAGAGTTACAACCTGCTTCAGAACATTGTCGGAGGACCCTGCTGTAAAAAAGGTTTTGTATACTGGAATAAATTCAAAAACTACCTCGTACATGTGTACATTGAAAACGACTGACGAAGTTTTTGAAGAGAATTGCAATAAAATTGAAAATAATTTTACTAAAGATAAACCAAAACCAACTAATATTGTTTATGCCGACTATAAAAATGCACCAGGAGCTAATCTAACCTTTTTTAATGACGGAGATTATTGTTGTATGGGCAATGCTGATAAACCACCGGAATCTATTTATAAGGCCCCAGAAACATGCCCAGATATTGATCACATAGTAGATTATGTAAGAAAGATAATTGTATCTTGTAATGATAATATGAGAATGCTTACACCTCGTCCAACAATATCTCCAAGAATAAAAGCAACAGATATCGACAGATTATGTTACTGCCGTGAAACGCGATGGCCTGATGGAAAATTTGCTCAAAGATTCAAAAACGAAGCGCAAAATTCTCCATGTCCTGTTTGCATCAATGCTGGAAAGAAACCCGAGGGCAACCGTCCTGTTACTTTTGATATTGCTAATATCAGGGGGCCATGTGGTAGACCAGACTGCAGGATAGCACGAGATATGCGAGCATATATAGAAAATCTTGTTGACGAAGATGACCAAGAGTTCAAAATCAGCGATGTAATTGGACCTTGTGGCAGTAAAGCTTGTAATCTAGCAGAGAAAATTCAACAATTACTTAGGCACGAGGGTCCATTTAATAAGATTAATACATTAGAGGGACTTTCTACTAAGTGTGCTTGCTTAAAAACCATGCAGGATGCACTTACAAAGAGAAATTCATGCACTTCTATATGCAGCAAAGATTGTGAAAATGCAGATTCAAGTGAAGAATCGGGTCTCTGCGAAGGAAAGGGATGTCCATATACTAAAGATAAACAAATTTATAATGTATACTATTTTACAGTCGAACATGACTTTGAGAATGAACCTGCTCCTTCCTCTCAATCATCCGATAAGTCTAAATTCAGATACTGTTCAACCGATTGTCCAAGTTCAAAGGGATCAGAAAAAACATCGTGCTCTAAATCGTCTTGCCCGTCTCCATTTATCGATAATCTTAAAATGAGCGAGGGAGGTTTATCGGAGGATTCTAAATGCGTCGGGCCTGTGTGTACTGCTAAAACACCATTTCCACCAAGCCCAGCAGACAGTGATATATTAATACATTTCGATGACATTCACAACCCATGCTGCGTGAAGACTTGCGATGTAGCAGAAAGGGTGAAAGACTTTATTGTAGATGGGGTCGCTAGTAAGAAAAATAAAACTCAAGAAGAAGATCCTTGCTACTGCGACTGTGTATGTACCTTTAAGTTTTCTAAGAAAACTACTTATTGTGCAGTTTGCGGAGGCTACGAGTGCCTGGGAGACGACATGAGGAATCAACCCGAGTATGCTAAACCTCATCCGTGTCCAGTTTATCATAAATTGTACGATAAAAAGTATATCAATGTACAAAGTCCATGGCCTGAAGAAGAAGACAGTAGAAAACAGACCGACAATGCGAGTACGAAAAGTTCAAAGACGGCATCGAGACTGGGAGGTGGGGCACTCGAAAGAAAAATAACTGGAGGATCTAGATCTTTACGTAGTTTTGTTGATAAGAAAGATAGCGGCGAGGAAAAGGTAAAAAAGGCAAAGCAGGGAAAGAAAAAAATTGGAAAATTCACTGCTGCACTGCTGCTGCGATAGAAGCACGTGCGTAATTATACCCAAATCACATTTTTCTAATATATTAATAGGTTAAATATCAAGAAACAGCAATTCATCCTGGTCCTAGTCCTACCTTTTGTGCTCGCCTACTCATATCGCAATCGCCCACCGACCCTATTTCGTAGTAATCGTAAAAAAAATATCATAATTATTTTTATTTGTATTAATTACAAATAGGTATCTAAATCACCCCAGGGTCAGTCTTTTATCCATGTTACAGTCTCTGACGTGCTTCTAAGAACTTACACCAGATTGACAAAAATTAACGTGTCCGCCCAGAGAACAAACCTAAATACAATGATTCCTAAAATATGTTTTTATATAAAAAAATACCTGTAAAATAAAGTCCCCTCGCTTGGATTGGACTTTTAAAACGTTCTCTCTAACAACTAGTTATCACAGGCAGTTGATCTACTTATGGTCTTATATTTTCAGCAGAACCGCCTGTAGAAAAGAAACCAGATATTAAGTACCCCTACCCACCTGTTCCCAAGAATATGGGTTGGAACTGGACAGCCGAAGACATTCCTGGCCTGAAGGTATAACAAGTTTAAAATAATGAGTACTAGTACAATTTTGCTCTTCATTGGCCATCCATGTACATGTGTGAATCTAATTACGCTTATGTTAAGATGCGGTAAAGATCAAAGACAAAATCATTGTCTCAATGGTAAAATTTTTAAAAAATAATTTTGGAGCGTCCTCGCTCATTGGTGTGGACTGTTGCCTTCCGATCTGGAGGGTGCAGGTTCAAATTCTACCCCGTACAATGTATTTTCGAAATGATGTGTACGTTTATCCGATGCTCTTACTGTGAAGGAAAGCATCGTGATGAAACCTGCGCACGACTTTGAAAAAATTTAAAAGTTATTCGTGAAGTCAGCCAGTCCGCACTGGACCCGCGTGGACTACTAAGGACTATAAATCCTATACGGGTCGACTCGTGCTCCTCGGTGGGGACGTATATTGAGCAGATAATGATGAGTAAAATTTTGTACTCATTTTACCTTAATTTGAGCAACAGAAAAAGTTAAATACCACGTGAACCTGGTTGAATAAATTAAAAAGCTCTTTGGATAATTACTACCTACAATATCCATTAAAATCTTCGGGGCACAACGACTTTTTGAAGGGACCCAAGTGTCTATACAAAATGGGCATTCCCAAACAGTTCGATTGAAAAATGTCGTAATATGAAGACCTAAAATAGTAGAATGAGCCGGTACGCCATCGTCAGTTAGATCGGATAAAGACTATTCATTAGGAATATGATAAGATGAAGATTAAAAAAAGTTTATATCATTCATCTGTGAATTTGGCCTGTTAATAGAAGGTAAGCATTATGCATTAATTTAATTTATCATGTTTGACTTATTAATTATACTAACCATAATTTACAGAGAGTATTGTTGACGATTGTGTTAGTATGCACTTGAATGGTTTAATCAAAATTTATTGAGCAGACTATGTGTTGCAGCCTTCAGGCAACTTCAGAAATGTCTTTTGGCCTCGCGAAAACAAATATTATTTTTGATATATTTTTCCTATTTTTGTATCTTTATTTTTTGTAAACGCCTATTGAATTAAACTATTTATAGAACAATTTCTTTTCATTTGTTTTGTGTCGCACTGTAAGTTATTTTATTTATAAGTTAATTTGATCAATCAAAATTCAGGTCTTCAATAATTTTGATTGTAGACAATAACAATTGTTATTGTTACAGCCTCGTCCGAAATGGAAACCTGGTGCAGCTAATAAAATACTAGTGAGACGATATCGAGCGATGAGGGAGGGCATTGATATAATAGCAAAGAAAAAACGAGCTATGATGCAACGCAAGAAAAAAATCGAAATGAAGCCTACTCTTACCGTAAAAAAGGAAGGTGGTGAATACACCGTGCAGATGGAAGTTTTTAAGAAGTACTCTAAAGAAAGATTGCTGTTCCAGTACCCTTACGACGAAAAACCACCACTTATTTACACAATAGGTAAATCTGCAGAAGAAAAACTTAAAAAACAAAAGCAAAAAGAAAGACGAGAACGCCGGGAGACTAGGAGAAAAAGTCGCTTATTGCAATCTTCATTCAGAGACAAATGTCAGGAGATTTGCTTAAAAGCTTACAATCAAGCTATAGGGTTGCTCCCTCTCCCAAATCCTAATGATCCCGAATGCCCTTGCCATACAGAAGCAACGCAAGCAATCAGTCCTCCAATAGATTCTTGTTCATGTTCTGATGAGGGTACCGTATCTACTGAAGACACTGATGATGATGAATGGACAATTGAGTTCACTCCTCCTGCAGCTCGATGGGATCAGAAAGCAAAGCATCCGCCTGCATTAGTAGAAAATGAGACTCAGTACAATTATATGGATTACAAAGTCAAACTGTTAGATAAGACTGGAAACCAAGTACCACGATTTTTCAAAGGGCCTGATGGAAAACAAGAATGTAGCGATCTTGGTGGGTTTTGGGGACCTGGCCATATTTGGACGGAAATTAATAAAGATGGGTACATTGGTCCTGATAACCGTTGGGTACCTATGAATTTTATAGGGCCGGATGGAATGTATTATTCAGCAGAGGAAGGTTCTTTTACAGATGCTTCAGGGCAACTTTTAAAGATAGGCATCGACGGCTATATAGATAAGGATGGCAAGTGGGCATGGTACTCAAAACGAAAGTTGGTAAAACACACGAAATCAACAACGTCGGGTTTAACAGCTAAAACAGACAGGTCACCTAGAAAAGATATGCCGGGAAAGGAGAAAGGTGATGCTAAAGAGAAAGCGAAGGGCATGAAAGGTGGAGACAAAAAGGGCCAATTGGTAGATGGAAAAAGGTCTTCGCCTAAAACTACGTTTGCTAAAGTAGGAAAGAACCCGGTCGTAATGAGCGTTTCCGTAAATAATCCGAGCCAGTTTAATACAGGTAGTAGATACTCCCAAACAAGGGTAACACGCTCA
The DNA here is from genome assembly GCA_019425675.1 of Leucinodes orbonalis. Classification (NCBI taxonomy): domain Eukaryota; kingdom Metazoa; phylum Arthropoda; class Insecta; order Lepidoptera; family Crambidae; genus Leucinodes; species Leucinodes orbonalis. Next base: position 73,870 of record PQWD01002580.1, read on the forward strand.
AAATGCGTGGATCCGAAAAAAATTGCCAAATATCGTGAAATTATGAAAGGTTTAGAAATGTATGATGATTTTTATGAATTGCGACCACCCTTGAAAACGAACAGAGCTTCGAATACGCCTAGCAAAAAGGTATCGCCTTTCACAATGGACGGCAATAGAAATAATATAATGGCAGCGGCAACATCTTACATCAAAGCAATCATACTTCTGTTACGTAAAGAATTATACTCATACTTATAGCTCAACAATTTCTCAGTACCTGTTTTGATTTTGATATTAGCACATGATATTGATTTCGTTTGCAAATACATATTTTTTACATAAATATTTTTTATTTAAAAACCCCATTCTATACATACTTAGCTGATGTAAGGCAATAAGGAACTTCCTTTAATTAACAATTTTAATTTGATAATACTACCAGAAGGCAATATTGGTCTTAGAAGGGTTATAATCCTCTAGTAGCAGTAGTCCGGTTGTTAGTTCGGTTGCAGGACTACTGCAACTTTTTAGTTATATTTATTTAGGACAGTTTACAAGACAAACACTTATTACCTACATTGACAATATACATTAGTAAGCGATATAAACAAGTAGTGCCGATATGGAAGCAGTTTATCAAATTAAAGTAAAACAGAATTTAATGTAAATGACATACTTAAAAATACTAACCTAGAGTATAGGTTACAAGTGAGTACAAGAATAATTGCAATAGTTCGGTTCGAACTGAGCACCGGACTTTTGGTTAATAAAGTTCAGTTAAAGTTTTGTTTACTAGTTTAACCATATTTCTTTTTTTCTCTTTTTATATTTTTTGTATTACTGTTTTTTCTTTATCAAGACGATACGCACGGTGATATAGTGTGACTTATGATTTTTTGAAATCTATTCACCTATTATTTTACTCATATCATGGATTGTTTTATATATATATATGGGTACCTAATACCATATACATAAATCAAAATGTTTTATAAAATATAGATCGTAATACTTATAATCAACGCACTTGCGCTGCCCGCCTCCCCGCGCCTTCCCCGTCCGCTCCTGCACCTGCGCCGCCTTCCGCCATATTGATAACTTGATAATGATAACATCTTTTCTTTCATATTATGACCAGCTTAGGACGGTCTCGCTATTTGAAGTACTTGTTGAAATACGAGTTAGCGCTTGATACATCGTCACTATGCCGTTTTTGTTGCTGCAGAACTTTATTAAAGATGAAGTAGCACTAGTATAGAACATAGTGAATAGTAAATTCATATACCGTACTAAATCTTATTATATACACTAGTCTAGAAACGAGGAACGCTCCCAATAAATAGTTTTTTTAGGTAATTTGCATTAAGAAGTAATAAATATTAAGGAAAGCTTCAATTAAAAGTATGCAAAACTGTTTGAGTATATATATGTTTGTTTTGAAACCTTATTAGAAGTGTATCGTGGCCGTTGAGACTTAATACTTTTTAATTGACATAAATTTTTGTGACTGAAGATTATTTTAAGTATTTTTTTTCCAAATTAACTAAATTTGCGTGAAAATTATGAAGTGTTTTAAATTAAACTCTAGTTTATCTCGCTAAAGATAAAAATATATTTTTTAAATAAAATGGCTCTTTCGGATTCAATGTTTTTGTTCGAAATAGTGGTGGAGGAACTAGAAAGTTTTGTGAATTATCGTGACTTCACTATTGTTAGTCAGTTCGCAAATGTATTTACACTTAATTTAAAGAACCCTCATGAATTAGATGGGGCAGTGCCTAAAAAACCGTGTAAAAAGAATCACAAGACCAAGGTCAGGGATTACAAAACCAAATCCGAAAAGCACTCAGTGAAGCCAAAGGTCAATAGAGGACAATCTGTTTTGATCGCTAATAGCGCTGACGCCCTTATGTCAAGTATGAGGACATATCCTTTACAACTGTGTCTTTGCCCACATGGTAGTCCAGAATATACTTTAGGTTCTGCTATTATTCCTTGGGCTCCTGCATATATTGCATATCTTAATGACATAATACGAAAGCGAGATAATCCGTCGGTAGCGGTGGAAGGAAAATATAATATTTTTGATGAAATTTCATCGAAGCGAATGGCGTCTATCAAATTAAATATAAAACTTAGTTGTTTTAAAGATAAATTAACAACACAGTTAACACCTCTATCAGAAAACGGTGCGGAGCCAAAATGTGTTTACTCAGGTTTCGGATTAAATTCTAATACCATTGTAAGCACATTTAAACAAAAGCAAATAGAAAGCCTTGCTAATGAGCCTGGTGTTATAAAAACAAAATATTCTTGCGGGAAAAAAGTTAACCGCAAAGATAATAGACGTAATAACAATTCTTATAAATTGGTACATACCATTTCACATACTATAAAACAAAAAAATGAAAATACTACTAAATTAAATCAATTCACTGAAATGACCGGCTGTAGTGATTCGCCAGTAAAAATAGACGAAATCAAAGAAAATATTGATGATCTGGTTAAAAGCAATACTGATATAGAAGTAAACAAACAAGTGGCAGTAGTTAAATCTAAATCATATTCAAAACTAGAATATAAAAATAATTTTAATACGTTGAACTACATTTTTGGCGATGGTGTTGGGCACTTTGGTAATAAAATATACTGTGTTGGATATTTTACTGTGCAAAGTGATGCACCATCTGATCACCAAGAAGGATTCGTTAAAGATACAAACAGTTCAGAGAAAGCTTCCGAACCAAAAGAAAAATATAAATACAAAATCTGCGATAGCAAATGTCCAAGCAAGAAAGCTATAAGTGGAACACGGTCTTTAAGCCATTGCTCGTTAGATCTGCCAGCAGATGCAGCTCCACTAATAAGTTTAATAAAATGTGATCGTGTTGAATGTAATGCCAAAAGCCATAGGGAGCCACCACCTCCACCAGATAGCAGAATTATGTTAGACCTAACAAGCCTCAAAAAGGATTGCTGCGATGTGAAAGTGTCGGAAAAGGTAGAACAAGTCTTAGGCGGCATGACAGCAAAATTGCAAATTGGAAATGACCCTTGTTTATGTTCTTGTGAATGTAGATTTGGATTTACTAAAAAGACTACGTATTGCAATATTTGTGGAGGATATGAGAAAATCGGTGAAGAATTGGCCCGTAGACCTGGACATGAAATGCCTTTTCCGTGTCCTATTTTCCATAAACTTGTTGACAAAAATAAGCTAAAAACATATAGTGGTACTGGTAGTGACAGCAAAAAACGAGTGGACGATAGTCAAAGAAATTTAAAAACTGGTAGCAAATCAGAGAAAAGGTCATTAGCTGGAGACAGAGAATCCGAAAAAGACAGTAAAAAAGGAAAAAAGAAAAAGAAGGACGAAAGATTCAAGTTTAACTATGGATATCAAGGTATACGTACGTATTTTATTATATTTCGTATGCTAACGACATGCTAATGAGATTGATTTAGTTTATGTAATACTAACAAACACATATGGACCTTGTCTGAAATAAATTTTATATTATTTTTATTATTGCGAACTATGTTTATAATTTGTATACTTACAGCACCCCAAATTGGACACAGTCAATGCGCTATGCCATGTACCGGCACTCTAGGCAATGTGCCGAAAAGTATGGGTTGGTTATGGACAGCTGAAGATGTACCCGGTATGAAGGTTGGTATTATAAAGCGTGTTAGTTATTTATTCAATTGCTTGGCGAGATTGTTTTTTTTATTTTTATTTTATTTTTTTAGTTTCGCCCAAATTGGAAGCCCGGTGCAACAAACAAGCACGTAGTAAGGTTACTGAGGATGGCCAGAAATCCAGGTGAAGTCATATCGAAAAAGCGCAAAAAGGACACAGGAAAGAAACGTCCTTTAAAACGGCCGCTGCTTATAGTGCACAAGAAAGATGGTGAATACACTGTTACAATGGAGACGATGAAAGCATATAACAGACAGAGAGCTCTTAATCAACATCCATACGAAGACAAACCTGTAGTTACGTACACGATTGGCAGAAGTGAAGAGGAGAATCGTGAACGCCGCAAAAAGAAGGAGCGAGTGCAAAGACGCCTAGAAAGAGCTCAGCGTCATTTTATTCAGAGTGCTTTCAAAGACATGTGCAAAGATATTTGTTTGAAAACGTATCAACAAGCCCTAGGTATACTTCCGGATGCAGAAGACCCCGAATGCACTTGTTATCCGGCCGAACCTGGACCAGATCGGACCAATATTGACGTTTCATGTTCATGCTCAGAAGATTCTACCTCTTTGGGATCTGATACTGACTCAGATGAATGGATTGTGGAATTTACTCCACCCAATGCATTGTTTGATCCGACGTACAAAGGCAAAAAGGTCATAAAAGTTGACAATACGACTCAATATACTTACTTAGATTATAGGGTTAAACTAATAGACAGATTAGGAAATCCTGTTCCAAGATTTTTCAAAGGGCCAGACGGAAANTTAGGTTCTGCATTATCCTTGGCTCTCTGCATATATGCATATCTTATGACATAATACGAAAGCGAGATAATCCGTCGGTAGCGGTGAAGGAAAAATAATATTTTGATGAAATTTCATCGAAGCGAATGGCGTCTATCAAATTAAATATAAAACTTAGTTGTTTTAAAGATAAATTAACAACACAGTTAACACCTCTATCAGAAAACGGTGCGGAGCCAAAATGTGTTTACTCAGGTTTCGGATTAAATTCTAATACCATTGTAAGCACATTTAAACAAAAGCAAATAGAAAGCCTTGCTAATGAGCCTGGTGTTATAAAAACAAAATATTCTTGCGGGAAAAAAGTTAACCGCAAAGATAATAGACGTAATAACAATTCTTATAAATTGGTACATACCATTTCACATACTATAAAACAAAAAAATGAAAATACTACTAAATTAAATCAATTCACTGAAATGACCGGCTGTAGTGATTCGCCAGTAAAAATAGACGAAATCAAAGAAAATATTGATGATCTGGTTAAAAGCAATACTGATATAGAAGTAAAAACAAGTGGCAGTAGTTAAATCTAAATCATATTCAAAACTAGAATATAAAAATAATTTTAATACGTTGAACTACATTTTTGGCGATGGTGTTGGGCACTTTGGTAATAAAATACTGTGTTGGATATTTTACTGTGCAAAGTGATGCACCATCTGATCACCAAGAAGGATTCGTTAAAGATACAAACAGTTCAGAGAAAGCTTCCGAACCAAAAGAAAAATATAAATACAAAATCTGCGATAGCAAATGTCCAAGCAAGAAAGCTATAAGTGGAACACGGTCTTTAAGCCATTGCTCGTTAGATCTGCCAGCAGATGCAGCTCCACTAATAAGTTTAATAAAATGTGATCGTGTTGAATGTAATGCCAAAAGCCATAGGGAGCCACCACCTCCACCAGATAGCAGAATTATGTTAGACCTAACAAGCCTCAAAAAGGATTGCTGCGATGTGAAAGTGTCGGAAAAGGTAGAACAAGTCTTAGGCGGCATGACAGCAAAATTGCAAATTGGAAATGACCCTTGTTTATGTTCTTGTGAATGTAGATTTGGATTTACTAAAAAGACTACGTATTGCAATATTTGTGGAGGATATGAGAAAATCGGTGAAGAATTGGCCCGTAGACCTGGACATGAAATGCCTTTTCCGTGTCCTATTTTCCATAAACTTGTTGACAAAAATAAGCTAAAAACATATAGTGGTACTGGTAGTGACAGCAAAAAACGAGTGGACGATAGTCAAAGAAATTTAAAAACTGGTAGCAAATCAGAGAAAAGGTCATTAGCTGGAGACAGAGAATCCGAAAAAGACAGTAAAAAAGGAAAAAAGAAAAAGAAGGACGAAAGATTCAAGTTTAACTATGGATATCAAGGTATACGTACGTATTTTATTATATTTCGTATGCTAACGACATGCTAATGAGATTGATTTAGTTTATGTAATACTAACAAACACATATGGACCTTGTCTGAAATAAATTTTATATTATTTTTATTATTGCGAACTATGTTTATAATTTGTGTACTTACAGCACCCCAAATTGGACACAGTCAATGCGCTATGCCATGTACCGGCACTCTAGGCAATGTGCCGAAAAGTATGGGTTGGTTATGGACAGCTGAAGATGTACCCGGTATGAAGGTTGGTATTATAAAGCGTGTTAGTTATTTATTCAATTGCTTGGCGAGATTGTTTTTTTTATTTTTATTTTATTTTTTTAGTTTCGCCCAAATTGGAAGCCCGGTGCAACAAACAAGCACGTAGTAAGGTTACTGAGGATGGCCAGAAATCCAGGTGAAGTCATATCGAAAAAGCGCAAAAAGGACACAGGAAAGAAACGTCCTTTAAAACGGCCGCTGCTTATAGTGCACAAGAAAGATGGTGAATACACTGTTACAATGGAGACGATGAAAGCATATAACAGACAGAGAGCTCTTAATCAACATCCATACGAAGACAAACCTGTAGTTACGTACACGATTGGCAGAAGTGAAGAGGAGAATCGTGAACGCCGCAAAAAGAAGGAGCGAGTGCAAAGACGCCTAGAAAGAGCTCAGCGTCATTTTATTCAGAGTGCTTTCAAAGACATGTGCAAAGATATTTGTTTGAAAACGTATCAACAAGCCCTAGGTATACTTCCGGATGCAGAAGACCCCGAATGCACTTGTTATCCGGCCGAACCTGGACCAGATCGGACCAATATTGACGTTTCATGTTCATGCTCAGAAGATTCTACCTCTTTGGGATCTGATACTGACTCAGATGAATGGATTGTGGAATTTACTCCACCCAATGCATTGTTTGATCCGACGTACAAAGGCAAAAAGGTCATAAAAGTTGACAATACGACTCAATATACTTACTTAGATTATAGGGTTAAACTAATAGACAGATTAGGAAATCCTGTTCCAAGATTTTTCAAAGGGCCAGACGGAAAGCAACAATGCAGTGATTTAGGTGGATTTTGGAGTCCAGATCATAAATGGTTAGAAATTAATGTGGATGGATTCATAGCCCCTGATAATAGATGGGCGCCGAATTCCTTTTTCGGTCCTAACGGTGAACAAGTCGACGCTGAGAATGGAAAATTCCAAGCAGCTAATGGAAAATGGCTAGTTCTTGGAATAGATGGATACATAGATAGCCAAGGCAGGTGGCGATTTTATCCGAAACTACGAGGATCTCCGTCCCAAAGAAAACAACGCCCACAAGCCAAAAAGGTGACAAGGGTAAAACAATGGATGAAAAGAAACCAGTTGCGAAAGCATCCGAAGCAACTTGGAGTTGTTTTGGCGACGCCTCCCCAAAAGATTTGGGCAGAATGGGTATCATGGGTCATGGCTTGGATAGGAAATTACTGTTGGCTACGCTGAAAGAAATGATGGCCAGAGGTGAAGATGTAACGATACCCCAACCTCCTCAGTACCCAGGCGTCCGGAAGGTATAAAAGGTCGGAAGCGTGCTAACAGAGGGGACGGCCACGATCTTTGGAATTATGAGGGTCGAACAAAATGTCACCATTCCGTCCCGTCTGAGAAGGGCATAGTAGCTGTAGATGCTCGAGGGAATAAGACTTATTTCCGTCTTAAAGATTTTAAAAATACAAGGCCTAAGCAGCGGTTGGCTCACCTGGATAAGCAGGGTATAAGCCTGAGCTCTTTTCACGTGCCTTGTTTTAATTCTTTTATCAATAGCGAGGTGATGAAGCAACAGCAACGCGAACGGTGCATGGCACTTGCGACTCATGGCAAAAGTGTCGCCACGCAAGCTACTTTTTAGGGTGTTCACGTTATTAGTATTTTTGGTATAATTTGAAATGTGGTGTTTATATAATTTCAGTAGTATAATAAGTACAAGTGGCATTTGGTAACATATTAAGTTAAATTTTGTAACGTTTTCATTTCTGTAAGTGTAATAATAATAAAAATGGGTATTTATTCATTTGAAGATGTGTTATTTGCGTAAAGTTTGTATCAATACAAAAGTAAGTTTTTTTTGGAATTGGTAAATTGTAGCTCAATAAAATATAGGTACTTGAACTTATACAAACTTAATGTTGTAGGTTGACAAAGGATGGAAACCTGGGGCAATTTCAAGACGATTACTCAAGAAACTCAACAGGGCGAAACTTCAAAAGACATCTGTAGCGATTTCAAATCAAACCTCAAAGAAAACGAGAAAACGCGCTGAACAAAAACCAACCTTGATTGTTGGCAAAATTAATGGCGAGTATCGCGTTGAGATGCAAGTCACTGCAGAAAATGCCGGAGCAACCACGGAACAGTACAATCCGCTGATATACAAAATTGCGAGCGCAAATAATTCAGAGAAACTTTCTAAATTGGAGAGAAAGAAGAGACGTCTAATACGAATGGCGGTCGGTGATGTTCTTAAGAATTCATACCATCCTAACGTTTGTGAGAGGACATGTTTGAAGGTGTATAAGCAGGCAGTCGGTCTGTTACCATACGATCCAAACTGTCCGGATTGTACTTGCGGCGACTATGAAACTGAAGAACCTCAAATATCCCCAAGTTGCTCCTGTGAAGATGATGATATCAGCTCTAATTGTAGCTCTATGGATGTAGACTGGGAGATTCATTTCACTCCACCCATTGCTCACCGATAGCGTCTATTTTAAACATGTGTGTAATACGGTTTATTAAATTTCATTGTTATTGTATTACCGGCTATCTTTTACTTTTAGCAAAAAGTATTTGATTCCAGGTGTACGAGAATATACTTTATTATCACGTTAGTGTTTCTAGACATGTAATCTTTTTTAAAAATGGTTCGTGTATAATTTTAAACTTATTTTACCATGATTATTTTGTTGAAAACTAAAAAGGATCACTCAACCCAGATGAGCAAATAAAAAAGTAGAAAGAAGGAATATTAACGTCACATATTGGGGTCGTTCCCGCTCGTCACCCCTATCTTTGTCCGCCCCGGGGACGAGTGGAAGGAAGTGGAGGAATTTTAAAAAACAAATCACCTCGACACCGTCGGTGACAACGCTCGAGGTGACGATGGGGAACTACCCACATATTACACTATATTTACCTCATATCGTGTGACAGTTAGATATAAAAATATAAATTTTTGTTATTATAAAACAATTTCAGCATTTTTAGGGTGGTAAACAAAGCCAAACCCACAAACCACTTCTATTTTAAAACTTCAATCCCGTTGTATGCTTGGTTATAAGCAGCTTTATTTACCAGTTGCCCCCAAGAGGATTTCGATCGACTGGCGACTGGGAATTCACTTTATTTCCCACACCAACATTTCTCTACATCGCCAGTTGTTGCCGGTTGCTATATCCGCGGGGGAAACTGGGAATATGTCAAATAAAACTCAAATATAAATTGAACTATTCTTTTCTTTGACTAATAGATTATTTAACATATCCCATATGACAAGGGAGAGGGTGGTGTGCGGGGCGATTCGTAGATACAACGGGCCAAGACCCTTGTAGAGTCCGTGGAGGCCCTCGGTTCTGTAGATCTTGCTGAGGCAGTCGAGTACTCCATTGTATAGGCGATCACCACTTGATGCTGGTCCTGCAAGTAATCTGGTGTTATATTTTAAAGGGGCGGCCTAAAATCTATTAGACTTAGGATGAAAAGAGATATTTTTGTATTTTTACTAAGATATTAGCTTTATGCGAGTATATCTTAACTTATACAAATTTTTATCGACGAGGCAATTTATTTACTATATAAAAATTCTGAAAAATCTTCTAGAATATATTATAATATATTAGTCTTAACAATGTTTCCCAATGTATTACATGTAGATATATCATCATCATCATCATCATCAGCTCATTAAACGTCCCCACCGAGGGGCACGAGCCTACCCGTATAGGGTGATTAGGCCTTAGTCGTCCACGCGGCCCAGTGCGGATTGGACGACTTCACATACAACCTTCGAATCTCTTCGCAGGCGTGCATGAAGGTTTCCTCACGATGTTTTCCTTCACCGTAAGACGTCGGATAACTTACATATATTTTTCGAAAATTCGAAAATACATTGGTACGTGGGATTTGAACCTCAGCCCTCCCGGTAGAAAGGCGTCAGTCCACACCACTGAGCCACCGACGCTCTATGTAGATATGTAGATATATAATAATAAGTAATTGACCTTTAAGAGCGTCGGTGGCTCGATGGTGTGGACTGTCGCCCTCCTACCGGGAGGGCTGAGGTTCAAATCCCGACACGTACCAATGTGTTTTCGAATTTTCGGAAAATATATGTACGTTATCCGACGCTCTTATGGTGAAGGAAAACATCGTGAGGAAACCTGCGCACGCCTGCGAAGAAATTCAAGGGTAGTGCGCGAAGTCGTCCAATCCGCACTGGAGCCGCGTGGACGACTACGGCCTAATTACCCTATACGGGTAGGCTCGTGCCCCTCGGTGGGGACTTTCAATGAGCTGATGATGATGATGATGATGAATTGACCTTCACCGTTACTTTAAGTAAAAAGATTCATAATACATAGAAAATAAGCGAGTAGGGTAGTGCTATAATCCTACCTTTCCTCCTACTGCAACATGTGGCAAATAAAATTAGAGAAGCCTCGAGTTCGATTCGTCTTTCACCAAAGCGAAGAGAAGAATGAACCTAATACTAGTAACACCCAGGTCTTACTGGTTTTGACACTAGAGTACTCCCAAACAGGAAATGCGTACCAAAAGGTTATGATTAAAAATTAATAAATTCGTAATCACAAACATTAAGTTCATTTGCATTTCTTTTTACGGAACCTGTTTTCATTTTAACTAAAATAAGACTGTAAGCTACCTAATCAATTTGTTCCCATTTGTCTCCTATGACAATCGTGCAGAGGCAAATAAAATTATATCGGTACTGAGCAAGTAATCACTGACGCGTCATACGCCTCGTAAAAGCTTTACTGTAGGAAAATTGTTCACTCTCTCGTAGTTCATTAACTACAATGTTGAAAAGTTTTACAATTTTCTCTATTATATCATTTACTTGTAATAAAAAAGCAGGCTTTATATAATTTGTCCAATATTTTTATTCTCTACCAGGAACTAAGAACAGTGAAGCTGAGCTGGGACTATGACTTCCCATTTGCCTCTAATGGCTATCATGTGGGGACAACTGGAAATAGACAAAATAATCGTTTCATAGCTTCAAATACATGTTTAGAATACAAAATCTTCGCTTTGGTGCAAAAGTAACTCAAGTATATTCCATGCTTAGAATACATATTTTCTGCTTTGGTTGTAAACCAACCCAATAGATCCCACTACATATTATCCAACGTTACCCTGGTTGAAAAGGCGGGTATTCACAACGTCCAGTGGTGTTTCGAGCAAAACGCACAACACCCCGCTGCCGAGGCTCGCAACGAACGCGAGCGCAAACGGCGACCGCTCGAGGTGGCCGTGCGATTTGAGGTACTCTTTCACTCTGGAATACGGTTTTCTTATTTAATGGGTAGGCAAACGGGATTCACCTGGTGGTATGAGATCGCCACTCCACACTCGTTGCTCCGAAAGACCTAAGATGCCAACCCCTAGGGAGGACCGGAATAGGGAATATTTGGTCGGGGCAGGAGCAAGTTTGGGCCTCATAATATTACTCACTCAAAGCACAACTCTGTTGTTAAAGGGGAATATTTGGAAGGGGCAGGATCAAGATAACATTACTCACTCAAAACACAACACTGCTGTTACCAAACAGTTCCCTGTGAGGCATCAGTCAGGTCGACCAGCCTATACGGCCAAAGAACTCTCCAACATTACTACACCACGTTAGAGTTAGCGTCCGTACCCTGGTTATAGAGGCGGACAGTGACGACGTCGAAGGGGCACACGACCACCGCAACAACGAGCCCGCTGATCGCGCTCGCGCCAAACGCGAGACCAAACGGCGAGTGGGCACACACGCCACGGGCCCTCAATGCCTCTTTTGTACTGAAGTGGAAATCACACTTGTTAATTAACAATGCGTACGCATGCATGCGTCGGTGGCTCAATGGTGTAGACTGTTGCTTTCCTACCGGGAGGGCTGAGGTTCCCGCCACGTACCAATGTGTTTTCGAATTTTCAAATTTATATGTACGTTATCCGATGCTCTTACGGTGAAGGTTAACATCGTGAGGAAACCTGCGCACGCCTGCGAAGAGATTCAAAGGTTGTGCGTGAAGTCGGCGAATCAGCACTGGGCCCGCGTGGACGTCTAAGGCCTAAACACCCTTAAGCCCCTCGGTGGGGACGTTCAATGAGCTGATGATGTTGATGCAAGCATGCTTTCAAAATCCCATGGGGCAGAGTAACAGATTTATTTTCTTGCGACTTTGGCCGCGTTGAAATAAAAGTGGCTGCAGTTACTTCTGCTCCTTATAATATCAGATATCTGCTAGGGAGGTCCTGTCAAGTTGGTCCAGTTGTTCCGTAAAATGACCGAAAAAGATACTTACAGTCAAAAATTAAACATGTAGGTACGTTATAAAAATAGATAGGTGTGCATGTATCTTCGTGCAAACAGACTCTTAAATTTTAATTTAGTTATATAGAAAGACTCTTACGATGAAGGAGAACATCGTGAGGAAACCTGCGCACGCCTGCGAAGAGATTCAAAGGTTGTGCGTGAAGTCGGCCAATCTACACTGGGCCCGCGTGGACGACTAAGGTTTATACATCTTTTACGGCTTAGGTTTATACACCCTTTATGAGCTGATGATGATTTAGAACGGGAGAAGTCTCAGTCCACATTTCACCAAAGTTTTTGCATGTACCATAACGGATAATAAATTATCACCACCGTTTTGTGTTTTGTGAACTCAACAATCACTGACAGTAGGATATAGCAGTTCAGGTAATCATGATATCATGTGTTTTAGCGTTGTCTCACTGCGTGTCTAAGTCTCCCCTGATAACTATTGGCGCTAAGTGAATCAATATATGCATAGCCTTACATTCCCAGCCAGTCCAATGTCTGCTGGACAGCAGTTACTACGCTATTAGGCAGAATGCACCACAAGCCTATGAGTCCCGAAAACTGTAAGCTTCGGTGCTTTGCCTTCCATAGAATGTGTATTAAAGACCTTGAAAAAAAGATCTGTTATCCTGAGCGTCAAATCAGCTGATAACCTCTCAGCATTGGTATGGGTAATTGGCTATCTTTATTAAATAAATAAGAGATCATACGCAGTGAAACTGGTGAGTTGAGCTGCGCTGCCCACCGCGAGTCTGGTGCACGTGGCGTTAACTCCGGCGAAGAAGCCTTTCATGCCTTCTGTTCTATAAATTGTGACGCACCCATCCCACATGCCTGCAAAGAAACGTTAGAGTTGTGAAAGGGTGACTTACTTCAACAGCCTTAATTTCTACCGCGGAACAAAGGCTTGTAATCCATTGAGAAGCCATGGATGGCGATAGGTTGAAGAGACGTCTTGGCGATTGGCTAGATGGTCATTCATTTTTCAGCAGGTTGCACCACATCAGTGAAGTTAGCTTGATTTCCGAAAGGACTACAATCCTACATGGTCAGTCCTCTAGTACCTACAGCCTTTTTATAGGAAAAACCTTTGTATTTTTTTATTGTACGGGTACCAATCCCAGAAATCGTACCTTTGGGAGACCGTATAATGAGTCACCTGCGTGGTAACATTCGTCTCAACTATTTCTCCTGATTGCTAACTTATTGCATAAAAATACTGAGGTAACAGAGGTGCGACGGACATCATTACTAGTGAAATTAGTGGATACTGTGATTTAACATTTTCACGTCACAAGTCAACCAATGCACTGGGGGTACATTACAGGACATTCGCTACTTAAGCACCATCAGGTGGCCGGCCTGCTTCGTTGCTTATTAAGTACTTATTTCATAAGAAAAACGTAAAATTTGACTGACCATTATATCTGTGTTGTTTCCCAACAGCTATGCTGGGGTGTGCTGTTGCTTGTATCCTCGTTTTAAGCACCGAAGGAGGATTGCCAGCGACTCCACTCAGGATGCCGCTCACACCTGACCAGAATATCGCCTTTTGTATGCTGAGCGCACCTTCTTTGTCTTTGGTCCACCCGTGAGCTTCTGCTACGTGGTACATTCCTAATCTAGCAAAAAGAGGAAACAGTTTTAAAGTAGTAAAACACAAGCCAGGGACATCGTCACAAGCCCCAGTAAAATCCCCAGAAAAACGGACAATCTGTGTCAAATGTGAAAATCAGCCCTCCCGGTAGAAGGGCAATAGTCCACACCATTGAGCCACCGACGCTCTTGTGAAAATGAAAATGGTAAAAAAAAATACTGTGCTCGGATGTAAATAGAGACCTTACCTGACAGCGTTCATGCTGAACCCCAACAGCATGGCGGGAGCAAGTCCCTTCTGCAGAGCCAAGACACCATCGGTGCGCGCGATCACGTACAGCGCGTGGAAAATGCCTCGATACCGCGCCGCGTGCTCGGTACGCGCGCGCAGCTCTCCCTGCAGTTGCATGCGCGTCTTCACCACGTCCATGGGATTGGTGATTATGGTGGCGCCCGCGCCCGCTAGACCGCCGTTTACGAAGTCCATTGGTCCTGTTTATTCTGAAAGTATACCAATCTGCATTAGGCCTGCGTGGTGGGTCGCGGCCAATCTCCACATAGATATGCTGTGCGGTAAGGCCTGTGCCATGCAATGGGCGGTTAAAGGCTCATGATGTTGATTCTGATAGAATGAAGACGAACGCGAATTTTGTTCTTTAAGACGTTGAACGTTTTTCTAAGTTTTACACAGGTGCGAGGAATTGATGAGGTACCAACAAAGAACGACGAAAGACGTTGAGAAATGATAAATAATAGTTAAGAAAAGTGATTTATTAACGAAAGGTCTATGAGGGAACATCTAGAACGTTTACAAAGTACGCCATGAACACATGGTGCATCATAGCACTGTACACTACTGACCTTCGAGTTGTTGAGCAGTGTAATGTAGTTATGGGATGGGAATTATTATCCATACCTAGGACTGCCAACGCCCTAATTGCCACGGCATAATTCCCGGAAATTAGGCAAAATATTGTTATATGAAGTCAAAACATTGCTCTGGGTTTTAAATTATTAAGCTATTTTGTGAAAGTAAATAAAATGAATGAATTATTATGATTATAAATTATATTATTCATATAGTATGTAATCGCAACGATGATAAATATGGTATTACATCGGGTACTAACAATTATTTTGCTAAGGCTTCTTGAATGGGATGTATTATGAATGATTTTTTTTAATTGATTTCGTTCTAATCTATCTAGGTACATAAAAAAACAAATTGGATTTCCCCTGACGACAAAAGATCATTAAAGTTATAACCCGGACATTTTCAAAAACTCCGGCTGCTACCGGACGTCAAACAAACTACAACAAATCTGAGGAAATTCAGACGGTTGGCAGCCCTATCGATACCCATATGATATGGAATTTACGTAAAGAAACATTAATAACAGAAAAAGAAAATAACAAAGTCTTGATCAAACTTGATTTGAGCTTTGTAAACTAGTTATATGGACTAACATGACACCAAAAGGCAAAAGTTATTTAAAAAAGATAAATAAAACGAATTACTTATATGCAGCTGCGTGAGACGTACCTATTATTTGAAATAACGATTTAAAAACTCAACAATTGTTATTAAACACTGGTTTACGTTAGCGTGAATAATGTTCTTAAATTACTACCTACTAGCAATGATAAAATAATAAACTACTAGGTAATCAACTACTCGTCTTACACTTATTTTCCCGGAAAATAAAATACGCGCGTATTTCCCGTTTTTCGTCACACGTAGACTGGCACTTGTAGATATCTACTACAAAATCTGAGAGTATTTCTCTTAAATCAGGGAACGTCCTTCGCGATGATAAACTCCTTATCTTTTAAACGATTAAGACATGATGATATGCAATTTGTTGTATTTCGTTACGACTGTATAATTGAGACTGGTTGTTCAAGATAAAGATGAGGTTTTACAAAGTAATTGTTGGTTTTACTGGCGATATTTAGTTTAATTACGACCATTCGACACCTCTATCGCAAACGATCACCTTGGCATTGAGAGATAAGTTAAACAAATGTCGAGACGTGAGACATAATATGAATTATCACATTTTTCAGTGATATTTACTTAGTTACGAGTTGGTTTTCAATGAAATGTGCCAAGTGACGTAACAAAGAGTTGATTAAAATAACTTAATCAATAAGTAGATCAGTTTGGAGTAAATGTACTAGGTATTTATTCTGAAAACATTACGATAAAATACTTTACATAACTAACTATGTGGTATATGATTTAGTAAAGAGGTTAAATAAAAATAAATATCCACTGACATTCACACAGCGCCATCTAGCCCCAAGTTAAGCATGCAGTCTGTAGTATGGTTACTAAACAACGGATTAACATTCTTACATACATTTTTTTTGTAAATATATACATTCTACATAGAAACACCCAGACCATTACAAACAGACATGTTCATGCACACAAATGTTTGTACTACCCGGGGATCGAACCCGGATCCCTTGGTGTAGCAGCCGACGTCTCAACCGCTACACCAAATGGGTCGTCAAAGGTTATCTCATTTAATATATTTTTTGGTGCAAATAGAAACAAATATGTGCATATGAAGTATTAATAAGAAAAATATATTATTATTATTTATTTTTAGGTAGCTGTTACAACTAAACCAACTAATTAAAATATTTATAAATAATAAATGATATCTTAATTAATTATAAGGATAAACAATTAATTTAACATTGGGTATAAAACAAATTGTACTTACATTCACCTCACCAATTAATTTCACCTATAACTTATTGTCCACATAATTAATAACGCACAAGTCTTATTTATCTTAATAAATCGGTCATAAATTCACCATTAACTGAATAAATAGATTCACTTTTATTTTTCGTAAGTCGTATTATTGACAGTGTCTAGTTATCAACTGCGCAGACTCGTGACTTCTCCCGCCAATGAATGGCGCATGCGTACTGACGAGAGTGACAATGACAAGGCTGGTTGGCATTTGGCATTGAAACGTTCTGACGTTTACGATATTTTGGCGAGCAAAGTGACGTCATGATGTTACGTGATAAAGTGGGTTTACACTATTTACCTTAAGTAATATGGATATCTAAGTATACTACAACGAAACTACAAAAGCTAGGGCTACAGAATTTGGACGGCAGATTTATTTTATAATGTAGATAAGAAAAATTTTGTGAAATTCAAACTTTCAAACTCTTCTGCTTGGTTGTTGTGGGAAGAGAAAAAAAACAATGTAATTAAACTTGGAATTACGAATTAATATAATTTAATAGGAATTATAAAAACGTGTTCAGCATTTGTCAAGGTATGGGAGCAAAATAGGGGTTGAAAGTTTCATCATCATTATAACTTAAGTATGTAACTTCAAATAAGTTGTATTTTCTTATGGAAAAAATTGAGAGACTGTGTAAATACAATGATACATTGGTGTGAATACGCTTAAACGCATTGTTTGTGTTATTATTAGGCCGGCCGATTTGACGTAGCGGTAGAGACGTCGGCTGCAACAACAAGGGTTTCGGGTTCGTTCCCTGGCAGTACTAATATTTGTGTGCATGAACATGTCATGTTTTCTATGTATAATATGTATGTATTTCCAAAAAAAAATTATATAAGTATGTTTATCCGTTGCTTAGTACCCATAATATAGGCTTCACGCTTAACTTGGGGCTAGATAGTGCTGTGTAATATTATTATTATTGAGATGTTAATAAAAAAATGGCATGTACTTTATTTATACGGGTAACTCGGGTATGATACGGAGAACAATAATAAATACCTACGTACTGTCAGGGTCTGAGGGCATTTGCTCAGTTAGTCCATTTAGGTACTAGGCTGCGTGGACAACTAAGGCCTATACACACTATACGAGTAGTCTCATGCCCCTCGGTGGGGATGTATAATGAGCATCAGTGATGATGATATTCAATTCAATTCAATTTATTTCATAAAACAATATACATTGTGTAGAAAAGGTCATATAAAATATAGATAATAAAAATAAAAAAACTATACAATTCAAAATGTCTATCTTTTATACATTAAATACAATTAATTATTAAAGTCAATTTGCATTATAATTCTTTATGTCAATAAGTAAGTCGCCAAAGATAGACTTGGTAAACCGGCCATAAACATCTGCTTAGGAGACCGCATTTAAAGGCCATTGCTATAGTCCTCAACCGAGTAATATGATTTTTCCAATAAAAAGATTTTAATTTAGATTTAAAGTTTGAGTGGTAAACAATGGTTTTCAGAGCTATGGGCAATCTATTAAATAATTTGATAGACTGATACATCGGGCTATGTTTAACAACGAGTTTGCTCGGGACTATATATATATCGGGATAGGAAAATTATTTTAAGGACCCAATTGAAAACCATGAGCAATTTGATGAGTAAGAGTTAAGTAGGTCTTTGATTGCTGTTACTCATAAATGAAACAGTATTAGAAAGGAAAATTGCTTGCCCTTGAAAATCTCGCTAATTCATTGAATCACTTACAATGTCAAGTTCAAGAAACACGCACTCTATGAATCACTTAAAGGGCAACTTTCACGGTCAAAGGTTGAATAAATATTTTGTTGGTCAACAATGGGTGAGTGATGTTTTAACAATTTAGTACTCGTAGATTAGTAAATGTCAAATTATGTAATGGAAAATCGTCTCGGACAGCAAGATAATGAATTGAAACCAAATAAGCAAGACTAAGAGAGGTGCTGTTACTATGTCGTCTGGATAGGTATCCACGTTTGTTTGTTTGTCATAATTTTCCGCCAACACTGTCCTGCGCCCGTCACCCGAGACGACAGATAATTTTAATTTCTGGTAATTTTACTAGCTACAGTGCCCTCACTTGAGAGAGATCACAGAAGAGCAGACAACCCTATTATTTCACGGCACGATATCTGGCACTACAACTCAGTACCGAGTCTACTACCTCGTGTGTCATTGTAGTAAAGTCTGTTCGCAACCTTCCTCATGTCATCTGTCCATCTTGAAGGCGGCCGTCTTTTTTTTTATGTCATAAGTGTACAGGGCGGTCTGGACGCTCTCCTGATGGTAAGTGATACGCCAGACCATGTCTTATGCTGCGCTTGCCGGTACGTGATTAACATTCGAGAACGTTTCTACCACAGTGGGGTTTAAGGACTATGTGCTCTGTTTATGACCACTCCAGCAATATATACTAGTTATACGACAAACATATTATTTTTAAAATGTTTGTATGGTGTTACTGGTGGCACTAAAGTTCATTACGTTTTTATTTTCCAAAACACGTTGTTATTTAAAAACTTTTCATTCAATAATATCCAGCTCTCAACAGTAAATTAAAAATTGGCCAAGCGCGAGTCGGAATCACACAATTTTTATTTACTAAGGCACCTACTACAGCTTTAATATGAAAAATAGTGGTTTACCGTTTTTGACGTATAAAAAAAAACTACTTAGCAAAAATCGTTCAAACTAAATTTCATTGTTAGCTTTTAAGGTTATGTACATCATTTTCTTTTCGATTTTATCAACCCCATAGTTTAGAAATCAGAGGGGGCACAATTTTTTCAAGGAAATGTCTCACGCGCAAACTATTCAATTTATAAAAAAAATATTAGAAACCTTGATATAATTTTTCAAGTTCTACACATTGATACCCCACACGGTTAGATGAAAAAAACAATTTTGAGTTTCAGTTCAATGTATGGGGAACCCCAAAATATATTATTATTTTTTCAAGTTTCTTGTAAAAACCTAATAGCGGTTCAGAATAAAGTTTGAATAGTGTAGTGTTTATAGTTTCGGAGAAAAAGTGTTCTTATTCGGACGGACGGACGGACAGACAGCTTGGGATCTATAAGGGTTCCGTTTATTGCCATTTGGCTACGGAACCCTTAAAAAAGCAAAACATAATTAACCTAGTCAACTGCTAACTAATTAAATAAATAATATATCCTATATATTATTTAAATGAAGCGTAGAACTACTTAGCACATATCGCAGTTGGCCATGACGTCCACTTCAACAGTGACAACAAAGACTTCGGGGTGTCGGTCTCTCTACTGCGTTCATACTTACACACGTGTTGGCAGATCGCCTAAGCCTCGTTCATATCTTAATAATCAGGTTCCGTCGTCATCATCATAAGCCTATAACGTCTCACTGCAGAACCAGGCCTTCCCACCTAGCTAATGTCTATGGGGAGTATGGGCTGTAACCCACAACGAAGGCCCAGTGCGGACAGGTGGGTGTTAATGAATACCAACCTAAAACAGTAGCCACGTTATCCTCTTTCTTTTCAAACAATCAGGTGATTCAGTCTGCAATATGCTAACCGAACTGGGAAAATATGCACATACCTAGTGACTATTCTCTTGTACCCAAGTGAAAAGTCACTATTTACAAATCCGCGCGGCGGTTGATTTCTATGATATGCTCTTAACTGTTCATGAGCGGCAGTATGACTTACTGAATCTTTATAGCTTTAAGATAGTTTGCCTCCTATACGAGTATAACAAAAAAAATATATAGTGCTTTAATTTCATTAAGTTGAAAAAAAATGTAACAACTTCATCCGTAACAGCTTTTGCTCTGTGGTGTAGATAGTTTGCCTCCTGCGAGCATAAGAAAAATTATATTATGCTTTAATTTTGTTAAGTTTTTAAAAATGTAACGACTTCATCCGTAACAGCTAAGCTCTATTGGGCGCTATATAAAAAGTTGAGGCCCTTCATTCTTATAAAAAAAGTAAACCAAAAATACACAATCGAAATTGGCTCATAAATAAAAAAGAAATGCCATAGTCTGTGATTCTGATTTCGTCCTCGACATTATCGTGCAGGCCCGGGCATGCGCTTGACCCAAATTGGTTTTTAGTTGTGGGTCGCTGTAACATGGACACAAATTATCGTTATTATGGACATCGGGAAAATATTGCTTTTGTTGTAAACAACTTTTGGCGCCTAATGTGTGTTATGTTTTTTTTCTATTATCTTTGGCAGGTCGCCATTTTTATAAAGATGAAGCACTTTTATTTTTTAATTGGCTTAGTGTAGCTACCTTTAGGTATTATATTTATATTTGTAAGTATATATAGGTATATTTATATTCTTACATCCTTAATTATCCTCACATAGTCATCATACTCCTACTAGAAAAAATATTGGTGCTTTTCGCACTCATAATAACTATATTCCCGATGAACGACGACTTGTGGCGATCTTAATCGCTGGTACAGACAGGAAACGGAGCACCGGGATATCTGGCGCAAAATAAGTAATGTCCAACAGTAGACTGTGGAAGATCGATGAGCAGAAAGATGCACTCATAAAATGTCAAACGCATGCGAATAGGAACCCTTAATTTTATTATTATTTACATAAACGTCCCTTAAAAGTTTAAGAAAACCCTTATGTCTTATCATATCTGACGCTATAGCAAGTTGGCTGAGCGATTTGCATCGATAATGCAATCTTGACCTTGACATTTAGCAGGCCGGTGCATATTATCACAGCTCGCTAAGTTCACATCAATATGACTATTTTCCCATAGTTCTCGATAAGCGTGTAATTGTGCGAACTTATAGCCTTTTGAAATGAAACTGCATTTCACTTGAACTTGACCGTCTTGGAACCACCAGCTGTGGCACGTGGCACTAGACCATGTGATACTTACGCTATGATTTTATTTATTTATTTTATGTTACAATTACGTACAAAAGTTACTTACTTTAATAGCCTGAGAAAGTTAGAATTAGTGCAGTACTTTTTGGCAGTTGGAATTAGTTGCTGGACTTAGGGCTTCCTTCTCTATGGTGGAGTATTTTGCCGTTATCTCTACGCTTGACAGGCGTGTTGGAGATGAGTGTACCTAAAAAGTTTAGGTGAACGCGGAGGGCGCTAATAGCCGTTCTCTGCTGATATTTTGTCCGCCTGCTGTCTGTCCTACTGTGCGTACCAATGTCTGATGGTGACAATGGTACTCCAATCTGCCGTCGCCACATGGCATAAACGAAAGTTACTTCATTTATAAATTTCTATAGTTCATGTTTTTTCTATTTTGACAGCGTAATTTAAGCATTGTAATGTAATTATAAAACGTATGAAAATGTAAAGTCCTTGAGTTGAAACAAAAATATATGTATCATATTTTTAAATACACTTGTTTTAGGGACTGTCCCAGTAGTGTTTTTACTGTACCTTATGATTACTCAATAAAACAACATACCGGTATTAAATAATGTAAATATTTGTAAATGACGTGTAAGCATTTTGGATTTTGATATGGAATTCCGTGAACAATAGACAAAAAAACATTCAATCTTTGGTATTTGTTTACGTAAATTAGGAGAATTGACTAACCAGTGTCGGATTTCCCGTCCCTGTTTTACTCTCAGCCTATTCTTCTAGTCCACTGCTGAAGATTGAAGATTTGTTTCTATCATTTACCGTCCAGCGCTCATCCCTCCGTCCCCATCGATCTTGCATAATTCGTCGACCCATCGGGCTGAAGGTCGTCACCGTTACGCTGCGGCCAAGTCGCGGTCTCCAGTCCAGCACTCGTCTGCTCTTACCGCCATGTCGCGGGTACACACGTGACCAGGTCACTGCCACTTCAATTTGTCGAAATGGAGGCTTCATTAGACAAGTAAAGCATGTGCCGCCCGAAGGCTAGATGGATTGACAATTCAAACAAGTGATAGAAGGTCGCCTCATAACTACCGTGTGCGGGTAGGCCTAAGCCCTGCAGTATTATAATATGACGATGGTAAAAGGGAGATACTGTCTGCCCAGGATGGCTTGCGTTTGTTTGGGAATTCTTTGTTCAGGAATGGATAGTCTGATCGTTTGATATTTGAAATTTCCTATAAATAGGGCAACATGTTAGTATCAGCTCACAATTATGTTCTAGATTACAATGTTGCCATACTGATAGTAATTCAATAGCCTAATATAGTTTTATTATGATTACACACATTTATTGCTAAATAACTAGACATTAGTGGTCATGTAGTGAACCGCTTACGACTTTTATACCTACTGGAGTTATAAACGAACGCTAGTAGTCAGAAAAGATAATTTAAATTAAACGACACTTGAAACGAAACAAAATTTTTAATAATTTCTGAAACCATTGACTGGTCCACTACTACTTCAACTGCTAATCTGGCGAACTATCGGTAACTTTAACACTAAGTTTTTTAATTGCCCCTAGTAAAAGTAGCTACATTGCCTTTCATAGGTACTAAATCGCTATAATGCACTATTATACATAAAGACAGCTACAATTAATGGGATTGAATCATTTTCATAGGTTTTTCCGTGCTAACAAAAGGTTTATTAAAGGTTAATTACCAAGAAGAGCCGGTTGCTGCATACGTTGGTCTTTACTTATTTTAAAAAAGTCATTATTTGATAATAAAAAGTCATTAATATAGTTATGTGCGTGTCTATCTATAGGTAGCTCTTGAGTATTTAATGGGATCGGTGTGTTGATTGTTTCTTCGTTTCCAGCATTTTTTAATAATAGGTAGTAATACGGGTTCTTATATATCTCATCATCATCATCAGCTCATTAAACGTCCCCACCGAGGGGAACGAGCCTACCCGTATAGAGTATTTAGACCTTAGTCCTTATTCCTTTAGAAAGCAGTCAATATCAAGATTGCTAGAAGTTCCATAAATTAAATATAGGAAAATTCTTTGTAGGTGTAGTGTAGTTGTCCAGGCTCGTTATCAGAAATGTTACTTAACCGTTCTGGAAATAAATTAAGAAATTCAATAATAAAAAGACACTTCATCGAATAGAAGCACAGTGCTACTACAATATGACATGTGGAAGTGTACGTATGGAGGACATTAAATTAATCAGATAAGTAAATACCTAACTAATTTACTCTCTAAACAATATTTTTTACAAGTCATAAAAACATTTTTTGATAAAATAATGGCCAATCAAATTATTTTAAGGTTTTCTTTACAATATTATTAAATATATTTTGGAAAAGACGTGTTTGAAAATATTTTATGTTTATGTTATTAGATAAGAGATAAAAAAAATAAAATTTTACCATATGATTTAATCCGTAAGAGAACTAAAGTTACCGACATTGCCCGCCGGATCAGCAAGTTGAAGTGGCAGTGGGCTGGTCACGTATGTCGCAGAACCGATGGCCGTTGGAACAGACGAGTTCTGGAGTGGAGACCGCGTCTCGGCAAGCGTAGCGTAGGACGCCCTCCGGCCCGATGGACCGACGACTTGCGAAAGGTCGCTGGTGGAGGCTGGATGAGGAAAGCGGAGCACCAGGATATCTGGCACAAAATGGGGGAGACCTATGACCAGCAGTGGACTGCGATAGGTTGAATAGGATGTTACGAGACCTTCACATGTGTATACGCTACAGTAAAAGGAATAATGTCTATGAGATAGCGATAACAACAAAGTACTATAGCGGCATTTCAATAACAGACAGTGTAATCATGAGGCTGAAGGTCGCTGGATCGATGGGTGGCCCTCGTAATGACCACAACTACCCCGCTATTCCATTACAATCAAATGAACCTTTTACATCGATACTAAATTGTAGTTTTGGAAACTTTTGATGGACTTAACAACATAGAGACCTTCAAATTGTTACCTTTAGAATTTAAAAAGGAAAATCATCTAGAAATGCGAGTCAAAAGCCTTGTTAGTACTTAACTGCATGACATAAATTGGTTAATATCTATTTTTACCGTAAGGAATAATAAATTAATTCTCTATTGTATAGTATGTGTGATATTATGTAGTTCCAA
>PQWD01002581.1:0-23800 GCA_019425675.1 Leucinodes orbonalis
GGGTATTTATCCAATTAATATTTTAAATACATTGTGAATAAAGATCTAAGTAGTTCTTTACAGCATATGATTTAAATGAACATTTTCGAAGATATTAAATATATAAAAATTGCGGTGCGTAGCGTTTGCGGTTGGTTTGCGGCGATACCGGCCGACGGGGAAGCCGGGAGCGTGCCTTTTACGATCAACATTGCACCCGTGCGAAGCAGGGGCGGGTCGCTAGTATTTAATATGCAACAAGGAACGTTCAATTTCTTCAACTCTGCCTTTGATATGTGAAATACATATTTTGTACTTAGGTTTTATATTAAAACATCTAATATGCCGTACAATATACTTAATAATTACGAAGGTACAAAAATGTATTTGAAATATTAAAACAATTTGTTTTCGTACATTGATTGCGATGAAACATCGAATCTATTCAACCAGCGATTTCGTAACTTTGAAATGGGATGAAATTAATGGGCAGACTTAGTTGATAAATGCTATTACTTATTAAAGGTGTAAGCCTGATTCAAGCCATCGACGAAAATTTATTTGAGTTTGAACGTAATATTTAAACTTATTTAATGTATATCTGCGTTATGCTGACGTAACGGATACTTTAAATACTTTTTAAAATAATATACTATTATTGACTTTTATGAAAATGGACTTCGTGGCGCATTTTTCACTCGCCAATTCCTCTTGACAATTTTCCAGTTGTTAGAGCCATAATGGCAGGAAAATATACCTTACAAAGTCCACCCATTCAAGGTTATGGTTTATCTGATTTGTGTCTGGACCTTATATGGAGTGAAACATATTGTAAAGGAAAAAAATATGGTATAAGGTTTTTTTTAACCGGAAATCCCACATAAATAGAAACCTTACCATGAATTACATGTTTGTAGTGCCTGCGAGAAGAGTTATACAAATCTCAAAGAACCACAAATTAATGAAAGATCTCTATAGATTTTAAAAAATACGAACTAAAATAAGAATATTTTTACGGAAAGAAGCCAACAGTATGAAATTGCTTCTGATTGACTGACTCTGAATTACAATCGTATAGATGTCGGTATTGCCTGGCTTTTGAAAAGCTATCAGGACTTTCCCGTATTGTTTTACAAGGGTCAATTACTTCTAAATATTAAGTTAATTAATGCTTTAAATATATATCTCTTGGAATAATTTATTACATTTTAGCTAAAGTAAACTAAATACAATGTTTATAGCAGTGAGTATCTGTTGGATGCTAGCTTAAGAGTGGAATGATTTGTATAGGTGGTAAACTTCTAGCTTGATTCGGCAATAGATTGCGATGACTTTTGATAATTTGTGATTATTTCATCTTACTTAATACTAACTGTTGCCTTGCGGTGCTATACGTGGTATACTATATTTTCGCGCAGTAAAACGTAGTCTATGTGTTTATCCAGTGTGTCTACCAAATTTTATTAAAAGCGCATCGTTAAATTACGCTAAGGCGCCCAGCTTAGCTCACGGGACGTGAGCAGCTACCTGTCCAAAAAAGTCCCGTTAAAATTGGACCAGCCTTTTCAGAGAAAACCCGGAAACTTCGTTTTCCTACTGAGAGCTTCCGCTGCGTGCCCTGCGTATAAGGATCAAGTACAAAGAGAGGCAAAGCCGTCAAAACAGACACTACAATTATATATACAATTATCGGTAGCTCATTGGTGTGGAATGTTGCCTTCTGATCTGAAGGGCACAGGGACGTTTATCCGACGCTCTTAAGGTGAAGGAAAACACCCTGAAGAAACCTGCAGACGCCTACGAAGAGATTCAAAAGTTTTGCGAGAAGTCGGCCAATCCACATTGGGCCCGCGTGGACGTCTAAGGCCATTTATGGGTGGGGACGTCTAATGAGCTGATGTAATAATAAAAATATTGTACCTATATCAATTCGCAATTGTGTTATTACAGAGGTAATCATCTCATTCTTCGCATTACAATAGTTAAAAGCAAAACTGAATTGACCTATTTAATTACTTTTATTGTTTGAATAAAAAAATAATAAAATGAAATTCAACATCAATTGAGATTGAATAATTTTGTGAATATTATTTTAGGATTGGAAATGTTTTTTGATCGCTTTGGTAGTCTCATAAGAATTGTAGCTACATGGTTAAATGTGGTAATATAAGACCACTCTCAGATTGCCAAAAATGAGGTAATTTCTCGAGAGAAGAAATATAAACAAAAAATAACTATAAATTAAATTGAAAATAAATATTTGAAATTTTAATGATATTAATGGATAACGTTTATCCAAAATGGTATAAAAATGGTCAAATGACGCAATATCGACCGATCATAGTACCAATCACAGCATCAAACGAGCAAACGGCTCACCTGAAACCATCGCCCTGCCGGCTTTTTAAAATCTACCCATCTTTCGCGGGTGGTATACATATTGTAACATTTTATTTCTGACGCGACTTATTGTGTTTAGAAAACTCAATGTACAGTATAACTGATACGTTGGTAAAATTAGTGTATTGCTCTGGTAAGTTTTTTGTGCTTATAACCTTAGTTCCTTTACATTGTCGGTAAAATTAGTGCAGTAAAATACTTGCTATTATGATGGAAGGCCATGTTTTACCCTACCCCCATTTTCTGCTTTCAAACCATAAATATACGCGACCCTACTTATTTATAGATCTGACCGATTTCATACGAATTTACTTAAACGTTCGCTGCCTTTACTGTAAGAGCAATTTTTTTTATAAAACATCTACAATCATAAATACTTTATTCGCAAGATTTCAATCTACATATAGGTAATTGACTATGATATTTAAAAATGGGTCCGTTTGAACCAGTACATAAAATTAGAATAGGTCCACCATAACTGCGCTGGAACTTTATTATTTTTATATTTTTACCAAAGTTTTACAGTTTTATAGAGAAAGCTGTACAATTTCACCCTAGATATCTACGTTATTTTTAGATCAGGTGTTTTACTGGGGAAAATCGCACAAGTAAGTAGGGAATGTTGCAATGTGTTCCATGACCAGCATTTAAAGTCCATATTTTTTTTACTTATACGGATCCCATTGTGTAATACTATTTTCCTATTATTTGCATTACTCTACTGTGTTTAATATATATGGAGTACGTTCTTAACTGAAAGTTTTTATGTAATAAGAACGTCTCATACAGATATTTAATTTCTAGTAAGTCGTCAAGGACTTTTACCTGAATACTTTGAGAGTTTCATAATTTTCATTTAATTTCTTTATAAGAGTTTTCCTTTGAATATCAAGATAAAGCCTTTTCCTTTTACTAAAATCCAATCTTTGTGTAACAATTTCAAAGACGCCTATTTAATCAATTTAGTTTGTTTAAAGAATGCCTGTTACGGAGTTTTTATAATAAAGTTCACTCGTTCCATAGATCAAAGTTTTGATATTTTTTTCAATTAATATGGCTATAAAATCATTGATAATTAAATGATACTAATTGTTTATATTTAATTACAACCCGTACGCAGCCGTCTTCGAACTCATTAAAGTGCCTGGCTTTTATTCGTGAAAACTTTTTGAGGCCTATTTATTTATAACAACAAATAATACAATAATATCCCACCGAAGATTTATCCAAAATGGATTTCGGAAGCAAGCAAATTAATTTCTCAAGACAAAAATAATTTAGGTTTCCCAACGACAATATATTTCACGCAAAGCAAGCTCATCCGCAACGTTGATTAGAAAGGTCATTAACAATAGCTTATGTTTAAGAGACGCGACTGTGTCTAATTTCACGTTGAATTCCCTAAGAACCAAACGGACCGAAAATCGTATTACTGAATTTCCCTTCAAGGTATTCGCGGAAGAAAATAATATTGTAGATAAATTTCCCCGTTGTGGGGCGCTTCTCAAAACTTTTGCAAACTTCCAAAACTAAAAACGATCACATCAAATATAAATACAAGTTGTAAATGTGGAAGGGTTAAGGGAAAATGTGGGTTCGGAAGTTGATGGGAAATTTCTTACCTAAGTCCAACGGCACGCGTCCCGACGACTCAACTTTGTGTTGTGAGGGAGCACGTCTTCACCGTGCAAAGGACTGAGCGCGAATGGTAGTCGGGATAGACGGCTGCTGCCCGTTGGCTGACAGACGAAGCGGGTCCCCGCCAATCTGTTGCTCCGCGCATGCGCTCCAGCGGGAACGCCGCCGCCGCGCCGCGTCAGCCGCACGGCACTCCACGCCGCAGCCTCCTGCGACACGATTATTTTTTTTATTTCATAGGTTGCCCCACAAACTGACGGTTCACCTCTTGAGTACCATCACCGCCACTAATGAACACTAGTAGCTCCGAAATAGCAACGTGTAGATTGCCGACCTTCAAACGTGATAAAAAATAATATAATAAAAATACACACAGTGCATTTAAAAAAAGTTCATGAGCTATATTACTACTTACCTAAATGATAGATATTAATGTCTACCTACATATACACAATGTTCTTAGTCCAAAATTAACCAAAGAACTTGTACTTTTGGTACAATACGAATAACCATACTTGTATATTTTTTTTTTGTAAGATGAAATCACGGTGCTAATTTCCTTAAATAGCGAATGTTTATATTAAATTTTCGTAATCAAAGATAAACATTAAACTAACGAGATGCACAACTTCACTCACTAATTGTCCGCGGCTAAATTCTACACATCGCGTCAGTTGGACACTATTAAGGCGTTGCGGCGAAGTATATCTAGGTAAGCTAGTATATGTTTTGGGAACAAGTGATCATCATCATCATCAGCTCATTAAACGTCCCCACCGAGGGGCACGAGCCTACCCGTATAGAGTGATTAGGCCTTAGTCGCCCACGCGGGCCCAGTGCGGATTGGACGACTTCACACACAACCTTCGAATCTCTTCACAGGCGTGCATGTAGGTTTCCTCACGATGTTTTCCTTCACCGTAACAGCGTCGGATAACGTACATATATTTTTCGAAAATTCGAAAATACATTGGTACGTGTCGGGATTTGACCTCAGCCCTCCCGGTAGGAAAGCCGACGCAAGTGATCATGTTGGAAGCATTTTTTTTTCGAACTGACTACTGCTGTTGGCCGCAGATGGCCTTGGCTCTCAGCCTTAAAATTGTTGGTAGCAAATGCAAAATGAGGCATTGACTGAACATTCAGGGAGACGCAACGGTGGTGCCAACAACACTACCTTACTGACACATAAACGCAGTAACACGCATTTAATCGTTTTTTCAGTTCTGAAAAAAATCTTTCAAATATTTCTTTAGTTTAAGTTTTATATTTAACTTTTTACATTTTGTAGTAAATATAAAATGTGCAATGTCGATGGCTCAGTGGTGTGGACTGTTGCATTCCGATTGGGAGGTCGCAGGTTCAAATCCCGCCATATACCAATGTGATTTTATTTTTTTCAAATTATATATACGTTATCCGACGCTCTTACGGTGAAGGAAAACATCGTGAAGAAACTTGCGCACGCCTGCGAAGAGATTCAAAGGTTGTGCGTGAAGTCTTCCAATCCGCACTTGGCCCGCGTGGACGACTAAGGCCTAAACACCACGTACATAATTAGCTGACGATGACGACGTGCAAAAGATGTTGAAAAACGAAAGCAAGTGATGTTACTACTTGAAATGTCTCTTCAATCTATCGCAGTCCACTACTGGACATAGGTCTCCCCCATTTTGCGCCAGATATCCCGGTCTTCAGCTTTTCATAACTGTTCCTTCGCAAGTCAGCAGGCCGCTACGCTTACCAAGACGCAGTCTTCACTTCAAAAGTAGTGTCGGCTTTCTTGGATTTTCATTCGTCATATTGTATAGCATTCTACTAGCCAAACTCTTTTATTTTTTCAATAAGAGAATTTAGAAAATACCAATATGAAGTTTGCTAATTTGCGGTCGTGGCCATCTTTGATTTGAATTTTATTATAGTCTATATATAGTATTTAACTAGTGAAGCCCTTTTTTATATACCCATATTGAGGGGTTAGTGCCAAAATATGTTATTTGCCATTTTGTAGCGGCGCGCCCAATTTGGACCGATTTTCATCAAACATTTAACTTTCAAAGAAAAATTAATATGAGTTCATCCCACAGACCTGAATAGTTACGATGCCACACACAGACACTTAAAACTTATTACACGCCCTCATTGTTGCGTCGCAGGTTAAAAAGAAAAGATCCGTAGGCGGATACCAACCAGGAGGAACCATAACCTGGTTAAGGTGGCAATTAACAGATAGGTGTAGATTGCTAAAAATCGGTTCGCGTAGAAGAAGAGGTCCCCAAAATCTTTCTAATGACGATAAATGCATTTCTTGGCACTCTTGTACGTTGTTAATAAATTGAAGTACAAAACGCTTCCTTGACGCTTGAGATGAGTAACTAAGTACTCAAAATAGTAAACGTGATTGGGACGATAGTAAAAATGTATGTAACTATGACTACCATTTTGTTTAAAACTTAAACATTATCACCTTTTACCAACCCATTCCTGGGCTTAGACAATACAATATTCGTACGTATTGTTAGATCTAACGATTACCATGCTAAATTAGTTGTAAGCGGCACCAACTTCCGAAGCACGGAATCAATGTTTATATATTACCGGATGTTTTTCCAAAACTTAATACAATATTATTGTGTTTCATGGTTGAATACACCATCTTATTATTGTTTACGGGGTGGTGGGTTGACTAATTAAGATACAGAAATCTAATTCAGGTGACATCCCGCCCAATTCTCCAAAGATAGATATTTAATTGTATATTTAAAATAAATATAGAATAAAAGAAATAGAATGGTGAGAAATTAAGTAATTTATTTAATTTAATATTTAATCTAGTGAGTCAGCCTGCAACGTCCTAACCAAACTAGTCAAATCGCACATTGTAACTTTTAATATGCGATCATCCCGTGGGATTCGCACCCATGACCCCCCGGACCACACAGATCTAAACTCAGTGATCATACCACTGATACTGTCGAGCGAAGTTTTGTCATTCTTTTGGAACCCAAAACCTCTAAGTTAATCTGTAATCCAAACTGAAAAAGAACATATTCGCAGTCATGTATTTACAGCCAATATCAAATATGAAAAATGCATTTTCTTTCTTATTGGACGTCTTTGTAGATTCAGAACACTTGAAATTCTAATTCTTTGTTATGTTCTTTTTAAAGTGCATTGTTGATACTGAATTCGAGTACAGAAAAAGAACAGAAAAAAGCATGCACAATTCAGGTCACACCTTGGTGTTTAACCAACGCTTTTTCACCGGACAACATTGTAATTTAAATACCGCATATTGTGAAAACCGACGCATTGAAAATTATTTGCATAACATATGCGGCTGCACCCAGAGACTCGCCTGCATGGGTGCATATTTCATGCAAAAAAAACACGTCTTGTTTGTCGTCCAAGCGTTCTCTCTTTCAAATTACAATTCAACACGTCCATTTACCATACTTTTTGAATTATTGAAGGTGGAAAATAATATGACCGCTTTGATTTACAATTTTGTCTCGGCGAGGACAGGAAATTCGCAATAACGTTGAATACAGCCGAAGGTAAATTGCGCACAGGGAATACATATTTTTTTAGACGCTATATACTCTTGGAAACATTTATACGACCTCTGAGATCAACGAGTGTTATCGTTTGATAAACAGCTCCAAGCGGCAAGTTTTCGAGTTTCCTTATTTCAATTGGGTGTGGATTGTACCTTCTAATTTTTTTTGTAAGAATTGATAACGTTCGAGGAAACATCAAATTTGCAAAGCAAAGATTATGCTAAGTTAGAAATACTACCATGTTGTTTTCATGAATCGGGAATGTGACTGGTTCCAATATATTTCTAATGATCACGAGAAGTAATTTATAGGCTAAATATAATTGTGTACTTAACATGTTTCATACTTATTTATTTGACCCAAGTTTGTAACTTGTTGACAGATTGATCTAACATGAAGTTTAAAGTTATTATAACACAAATATTCAATGATGCTTAACCATCACTATACTTTCTGATTATAACAATCAATAAAAACTTTTCATATTAATATAAGTATTGCAGGAAAACAAATACAGTATCTTCTGAATAGTCGTCATTGGTGGTTCATTGGTGTAGACTGTTGCTTGCCTGATCTGAAGGGCACAGGTTCAAATCCCGCCACATACCAATATGTTTCTAAATTTTTGAAAATATATGTTCGTTACCGGTGCTCTTGGTAAAAAAACATCGAGAGGAAACTGCGCAACTGCGAAGAGATTCAAACGTTGTGCGTGTAAAACTAACACCGGCTACGGTAGGCTTGTGCTCTTCGATGTGGACGTTTAATGAACTGATGATGATGAAAAGCAAATTAATATTACGCTCGTTTATATGCTATTAATGAAAATACTTAGGACAGGTAATTAGTAGTAGATAAGCATACGTTATAATATTGAGGCAATTTGTCGTTCAACTCCGATTTAGCTCGTAGGTAATTGAAAAATAACGCCAAGCAATTGAAACAACGGTGTAGGTAAATTTATCTAAATAAAAACAATTTTCAAATTAACCCTAGGTACCTGTTTGATTTATAAACTAGCTTGTAGGCGCCGTTGACGTAACACCCGAATTGTGTTTTTAATAGCGCTGCAATAAACTTCCGCTAAACTAATTAAGCTTTTATAATTTACTACCTAGATGGTAACGCCTCGATGGCGAGGTAGGTCGAGAGTTATGAGATTCTGGGTTCAGTTTTTGTTGTAACTAAGATTATGTTCGTTGTTTAGCTTAGCACCCGTACAGGCCAGGCCAGATGCTTAATTTAGGTTAGGTGGCATTACGTCAATATCAGTGGATAATTATTTTATCATTGTTAGCTATTTTCGATCGCCAATTATATTTGACAAGTTCGCAGTTACTTTTGATTGGAAATTCCAGAAAATTATTTACAAGAAAAGTAGGTCTTATTAGCGGCGTAGTCACTTACTATCAAGGGGTATGATTTTCTGTCCTATCCGGAATATAAAACAGAATACATAGAAAGATTATTAACGTGGCATATTTAAAAACATTGATCAGTCAAAATAGTACCAACGGAAATTATATTGTTAGTAGTAAGTTAATGAGATTTATAGTATTTATACATTTTAAAAAACAATATTAAGTTACCAGACTAAATTGATGTTTTTTAATTAATTTAAAATAAAATATCATCAAAGATACTTAAATCTCCGATTAAAGTGCCTAATTATTTTCTTTAGTGCCTTTTAACTATACACACTATACAGGTGGTACTTTCTAAAAATAAATGTTTCTAAAATAACAATTGGTAATATTAAAAAGTAGCTTAATTAAAAATTTCAACCGGCGTGACATTCGACCTGAAGTTTCACAATATGCTTGGGCTGTGCCGGTTTGCATCACAACAGGAATTCTTCGTTCAACACCTTGACTAGGTGGTGCAGAAGTCGAAAGTTATTTAATAGGGACGATCAAGTTGAAAATTAATTGTGTATTACAGAAAGCGGGCATTTGTTTGTAGATGAATGTTCTATGACTTATATTAAATAAGTGAGTATATCACGACTTATTATTGTGTCTCACATAAATAAGTGATTTATGATTCCACTCAAAGCTTTGGATATTACTTATAATATTAGTCGTGAGGAAGCAACGCAAACGAGTTCGCCGATGTTGACACTATTTTTCCCTGTATTTCCATTTCCCTCTTATTTTAAAGTCCATGCTTTATTTACCATCTCTTATTATTTATCTGGTGGAACGTCTCTTTGAAAATCTTTGAAAATAAAATAAAAAAATATCTTGTGTGTTTGGTAAGGTTTAGAAAATATCGTCGAACACGAAGCTTGCTTAAGAAGTGTGCATATTTATCGACTTGTGGGTATATTTTGGGATACCTTTGTAATTGAAACGTTACAATATTATACGAATACCTTTTTTCAAGATATTCTTATTTATATTTTTAGTCTCATACAAATATTTGATTTATGATATTTTCGATATTAATTACATTTTGTTCAAAGGGATTATTACTCCCTATAAATAAAATATCTGGTTAAGGTCGCCATCATGTGGAAAGGCGCCCAAGAGGCTGGTCATGTTGCCGCGCTGAATTGATTATATTAAAATGATAATACCTGTTTGAGAAATATTAAGCAGTACTATCGGGCACAGATCAGTCTCCCTCAAGTTATTAGTTATGCAGGCGAGAATTGCTCCACTAATGGACGTTGGCCTCCATGATGTCACTTCGAATGAAGAGCTTTCAACAACAAAATCTTTCGAAGATTTATCCGAGAGAAATGTTAAGCAAACATCACCTTAATTAATACGCACTCCAACGGCGAAGAGTTCCTGAATTATTTATAAAGGAGTATATTTAGAAGGAAGCCTAATGAATCAAAATTGACGAAATTATTCAGTGACTTTTGAGTATCTCATGTTCTTCTGTTCATTGTTGATGGGGTGCGATTATTACCCCGTTTATATGCAAATTATATATTTTTATACTATTCGTATTTCTTATCATTTATTTGTGTGCTAAAAATTTTAGTAGTCTTATTATTTTTTTACTGTATGAAAATTCTGAATTTCGGGAAATGATGTATGTTTTCTTTTTGATGTTTTAATTTTTCTACTTCTTGTACTTAGACTATGAAACGTTGGCAAAGTCTGGTGGTAGTGGCAGTAGAAAATAATGCCATAATCTTATTTTGTCCATAACCATGTCACAATATAAGTTATTTAAAGTGAGATGGTCTAATTATAGGATACCGTGTAGCAAATGTAACTGGAAAAACAATACAAAATCTATTAAGAGCGGGATTAAAGTCCCAGCTTAACAGCCAAGTGGTAACTTCATGTCTTTTTGACATATTTTGTAACTATCGGGTGTCACTTCTACACCATCTGGTGTAATGATTAAAACGTCACTCCACGATCGAGTCCCGGCTTTGTGTGCTTGAATAATATGTCTATGTATATTGGTCTGGATGTTTACTATGTATAATTTCCTATGTTTTCTTTGTTTAGGCTAACGATTAGTTTGGGGCTATATGAAAGTTTATATTTTTTAATTATACTTTGGAGAGCATGTAACATCCACCTATCCATCAATGTGTAATGCTGCCGCGTAGTGACTTACGGCCCAACCTTCCATAGCTTTGCTGTTCAGCAGAGGAAGACCTTTGATCAGCTGTGATACGTTTAAGGCCGATAATTATATATAAATAGTATGTTTTGAAGTCGACAGTAGTCAGTGATGATTTAAGTAAAGTTAAAAATTGTTGTATAAGTAACAGACTGTGCCTTTGAGTTTCGTAGCAAAAGAAAAAAATATCTACTCTCTACTACGGGCTACGGTCACAGTCGTTTAAACAACCTTAAAACATTGTCTACAATTGTATGGTTTGTCATTTTTTTAAATTTAGTTTTAATTTTCAGGGCCCGCCCACTCCCGTAACATCAGTGAAGTGCCTGCTAACGAGACACTCGTCCAAGTAACAATCTTGCATGCAAAGAGACCACAATGACACAATGACCCCGTCACTTGTGGTCTCTTGCATGCAAGATTTAATTAATGTATATGTTTAATTGTGCTCATTGAAAAAAATACCAATAGAGAGAAGTGCAATTTGAAAATGAGTTTTTAAGTTTATCTACTAATCATGTTTTTACTACTCTACGTTGTAAAAGAGGAGGTTAGGGGTTATGTTTTGTGAATGTTCAATTATACTAAATTATGTATAATCTAAACTAATAAGTGGTCTTATCTAAGTTCTATTTTTTACTATTATCTCAAAAGGGTGATTATTTTAAATGGAGTTTTAGCTGTTAGTGGCAAAAGCGGTAAATGTCTATCCCAGTTTCACCGTTAGGGAGTTCAGTATGAGAGTCTAGTGGTAACTTATATGTCTGCTCATTATAGATTCAGTCTACACAATTCAGGAAAACAATGACGGTAGACAGTGACTAAATAGAAAACACTACTCTACGCCTGTCACCTTTATAAGTGTTTCGTCTTTGCCAAGTAATTTTACAAACACACAAATGGCTTATATTCTTTTGTTTTACTGGATGATATTCTAGCACAGCATCGGGTACCTGCCATATCAATGCAATCTCCACTATCTATCATGTCATATATTTTATTATATTTACTAATTAATATTAGTATCAGTAAAGAATAGCATTTTTTTCAAGGTTCCTTCAGCCTTGGACCGCCAGAGACTCTTTAAAGCGTCACAAACAATAGATTTTCCAGTGTCTGGAATTCTGGCAGACAAAAGGTTAATTTTGTCGATTTATTTTATTGTCAAAGACAGAGGATATAGACGGCCGCTTGTTTTAATAGCTTCCGGGGTGTTGAGTGCTTCCTTATCAATTAAACAGGTAACTTTATGAGCATTCCTCCTTCTTAATGAAAAATGAATATTGTTAAACACAGTAACAAAATACCTACTGAACATTTTATTTCAAAAAATAGTTCCGTATTTTTTATATTTAAGGCTAATGATATTCAGATTATGTTTTTAAATGTATTATTTGAACCAGAAGTTTACAAATTACATAAAATCAAACTGTTACCAGTATCTTCAATGCAATTTGTTTTAGTTAACCATCAATTAGGAATGTTGACTGATAGATCAACTGATCTTCGTTTCTCTCTGATCTGTCATTAAATTCTCTAAGCTAGATTTTTCAGAACTATTGCCAAAATTGAAACGCATTATTATTGAAATGTAGAAAGAATACTTTGATGCGCGATCCCTTGAAAAAGGTATATGGTATAAAACCATTCAGTGCCAGCCACCTCGTATACCTTGGTTCTCAAAACAAACATAAAAAGGAACCTAGCTGTTACTGCCTTGAGACTACGATCGGGACACATCCCATTAAGTAAATTTGCATTTTTAATGAGGAAAGTTGATTCTCCTAACTGTGACACTTGCAATTCTGTAGAAGATATCCACCATCTTTTGATGGAATGTGCTCGGTTCAGGCAGAACAGAACAGACCTCATGATAAAACTTCGTCTTAATATTTTTGATATTGGACTATTCCACCCAATTTTAGCAGAACCAACATCTCCATCTGCGAGGGTACTATTGAATTTTGTTATTTGCTGTCTTAAATTAAGGTCTGCCTATCCAAATTCGTAAAACTGCATTTTAAATAGCTAAGTAAAACATTGTATGTTTAATAAGATAGGATTATTATAGGACTGACATGTACTTAAGTATAAAAGTCCAAAATAAAGAGAAAAAAAACATAGCTAACTCCGTAGCATTATCCCCAGAGTTAAGTTAGGCAATTCATAAATTAAGGATACCAATATGTGAATAGGCTGGTCACGTTATCTCGTACAGAGAATAAGCCTGACTATCCAGCCAGGCTTATTCTATGTACGAGAGAAAGACCAGCCTTCGTGTCTTGAGATGACTCTGTCAAACGCTTAGCCAATTCACGAGATAGTTTACAGGCACTTGGTCCTCACAAGTCACCACCAATTCACGGTACAAGCAGTCATGGATTATTAACACACTTATAATATCTTTATTACCATATACATTTTACATTGTTTCTTATGATACGAGTACACACATTTTGTTCAGTATTCACGGAAACTGGTGACATATATTGCCTGTTTTAACAAAACTCGTGACACAGGCTATAGGGTCCTGCTTATATTACGATACAAAATTATAAAGGGAACGAATCAATTTAAACCGTATATTGATTTGGTATCCTTGATCCAAGATCTTGACTTCGAAAGGCTGCACAATCATTATTATGTCAATATCTTTTAAATTAAATTTGGCTAATGAATAAAATATGTTTTTCAAATATCTCGTTTGGCCTTACAGCAGCTAAGCCCTAATTAGGACACACCTAAAATATCTATCGTATTGTAAGTCCAGACATTGCCAATAAATTCTTAAAGAGAACCCACAATGTAAAATATACAGAAAAGGATCCATCAGACATGCAAACAGGGATTATTATTTAATTAACAAATTAGTTGTAAGAACATCTGAATGCTCAGAGTACACTAAGTTTTAATAAATTTCACTTCGTTTTACAGTGACTTATGCTATTCGTTCATTTAACTTTCCTACAACAAAGATCCGACTTTATTTTCCGAAGTGCATAGCGAGGAGTATTGTATGAATGTTTAATTTGCACGAGAGTAAACAAAGTTAAAAGTGTCTTTTGTGATGCTTATGAATAGGGATTTTATATCCTGATTCGTACATCACAATAAATAAAAATGACAATTGTGTAAATTTAACTTGAAGTACTTCGACATGATTCTTTGATTCCGAGATTTTCGACAAGAACGGAATGAGCATTAAGCTTATCGGTTCAATAACAAAATAAACTTATTGAGAGAGGTATTTTTAGATTGATGATGATATATATATATTATAGTATATATATATAATATATATATATATATATATATATATATATATATATATATATATATATATATATATATATATATATATATATATATATATTTGGGGGTGTGTGTGTACCTATACATGCTACATGAGTGCTGTAACGACTTTAGATTATTTTTATTGCGGAAGAATATCTTACACCGTGGGGCACAGCTAGTTTTAGTATCACCGTTGACTATTTCCGAAGTATATTTCGTTAGAATCACTTAATATAATCTACTTTGCAAACTAGTGGGGGCATTGTTTCTTGCTTTAGACGATGGTATTTTGAGGATACAAAACATAAGCACCATTGGATATTCGCTATTCAAAAGATTTAATGATGATACAAAAGAAACAAACAGGAACCCCGTCATCAAGGACAAAATAAAAGAGCTGTCTACAACTTGATCGAAAAGGCTTAATTATACCGGGCGTAAAGGAATTACCTGAAAATAATTACCACGCAAACAATAGTAGTCCCCAGTGTTTTTTTTTAACGAAATGAAAAATGATCGCGTATTTTGCTAATGACGGGCACCAAAGATATTGTAAATGATACAACTTTTAATTGAAATCTTGTTTAATGGGGCGTGTTTTAAAGGAAAATCGTATGCCTCCCGGTTATGGCTGATACTATACCCAGTCGTTTGTTTTATCAGGTAAATTTCCTCTTCAATACGAAATATTTTCTATAGGACTTTTAAAAAAAAACATTAATTCAGAAGTTTTGGAGTATTTAAATATGTTAATGTTTTATATTGCAAATGTTTTTTTTTAATACCAGTGCTCTATTTGGTTTTCCATTACGAAAATATATTTAGTTTCCATAATCTTTTGAAATAATTGAATATCTTGGAATCAACCTTTTTTATATTATAAAGTTTTAAGTCTCTCTCTTCAACCTATCGCAGTCCACTGCTGGACATAGGTCTCCCCCATTTTGCGCCCAAAAAAAAGGCCACCTCA
Organism: Leucinodes orbonalis; assembly: GCA_019425675.1. Taxonomy (NCBI): domain Eukaryota; kingdom Metazoa; phylum Arthropoda; class Insecta; order Lepidoptera; family Crambidae; genus Leucinodes; species Leucinodes orbonalis. The sequence continues at coordinate 15,433 of PQWD01002581.1, forward strand.
TTATAAAGGTTTAAGTGTTTTTCTTTAAATTTTAATAAAATTACTAAGTACCATTTTATTTATCTAAAATCTATATACAATGGTAATCTTGCCAATCTGTCACTTGATTAGGATGATAAAAACATGTACGTGATGACAGGATCGAAAGAAATTTTATAGCAGCATGTAAACATACAATCAACCTGATAGAAAAAAGCTCATTGTACTTGTAGACTTCATACGGAATTTTCACTAGTGACTCCAAAACAAGACAGTAATGTCGCTAGCTTGTAACATGGACGTGAAGTCACTGTATATTTTATACTGATTTGCGTTACAGCACATAATGTCTTTATAATCACAGCTTATTAGTAATGGTTTAAGAATGCAGTGCTTCACATAAAAATAAAATTGAAAATTGCGACGCCTGAGAATGTATTTGACTGACAGATTTAATACCGTCAATACGAATGTGGTTGAGGCACTCACAAACGATCACTTCATTTCAATCAATTTCGTAAAACGAGATGTTCGTAAATGAATTACTAGCGCTACCGCTATTTATTTTATAAGAGCAGCTTAAGCTACTCGGCAATGCATTTTAATTTTTTTATTAAAACATTTTATATGTTACATCATTGAATGCCTGTTAATGTTTTATATAACATTATAGATTTGTAATCAAGTGTATTTTTCTATCGGTTTTTGGCTCAAATTATATATGGAAAATAAGAGCGTCGATGGCTCAATGATGACTGTTGCCCTCCTACCGGGAGGGCTGAGGATCAAATCCCACATACCAATATGTTCGAATTTTCGTAATAATATGTACGTTATCCGATTCTCTTACGGTGAAGGAAAACATCGTGAGGAAATCTGCGCACGCCTGCGAAGAGATTCAAAGGTTCGTGAAGTCGGCCAATCCGCACTTGGCCCGCGTGTACGACTTAAAACTCTCTTACGAGTAGGCTCGTGCCCTTCGATTGGGACATTTAATGATCTGATGATGATGATGATCTATGGAAAGGCTTCCCAGTGTTAGTCTAGTGGTTAGCATTTGATATCAAAACAAGCGTAGCGTATATAAATCCACGATCAAGCGGCCAACGCGGCAGCCCTCGCCGAGATAAGTGTCAATGGATGACAAGCAACCGCGGTGACGCGGTAATAACCTTATCGATGTCGATAAATGTGATAAACTGACGATAAATGTTACGAGTGTGCCTATGAATTATTTGTATTTACGCTAGGGTAAGGTCAATGATTTTATTTACAAGGTATCTATGAATTTGTCATTTCACTATTGTTTATTATTGTATTTATTAGGTTTACCAACATTAATGCGCAAGCAAACTTTGAAAACAAATACATTTACTAGTTAAATCAGTATTGCCATAAACAATTATAGGAAATTAAAGAAAATACAAAATGCACTGAAGAAAATATTACCGCAACAGCGGGAAACAAAGTTTTACTTTTATCGAAATAAAGAAACAATGAATTACATTCGATACAATAATTTTCTTTTAGATGCAAAAACATATTGTAATACATATTATATACCTACTCACGGAACATTTTATGCATAGTTGACTTAACTGCAAAGCTTGGTGGGTGAATCATGGTGAAATTCTGCAATATCACTACATTCATTGAGAAGTTTACAGAACCTAGCGATCCGGGAATAGGAACCTAAGACAGTTTTCCTCAAAGGAGCTATAAGTGGGATTATCGCGTTTCGTGGATAACTTATTGGCACACGGAATCTATTATTTATTTAATAATTTATGCACACAGTAATACAATAAAAAACAGGTACATGGAAAAAAATGTACAAAGGCACTGCTTCTTTCATTATGAAATTTCTTCCAACAGGCCTAAAAAAAGGAAATTAAGTGAGAGAGGTAGACAGTGTGCACACATATACTGCATACATACACACACATATACTTACATACATATACACACATATATACACACATACATATATATCTATGTAATCCATATCTTTTTTTAAATAAAGCGATAAATTGTGTCAGGAGGAAAGGCACTCTCTGCTCAAATAATGCTCCGGCCATATTTAAATTATTTGGAATCTTCTCATTGGAGCCTCCATGGTCTATACAGTGTACCGACGTAGTTAAGATATCCGGGAATCTAAAATAAAAGTTATTTTGTATATTTTTTCCGGGTTTGGACATTGCAGGCTGACCCTAAGCGGAATGGTTTTTAGCACTGTAGTAAGACGATATAGGCTGATAATATAGTAACATTTTTTTTATTTCTAGCACCAATGTATGATTCAACAGTCATCGAGTACTACATGATTAATGATATAATTAACGTATACTTGAAATTGCATAATATATATTTTCACATCGTCCATCACATAATCCTAATAGGAGGTTGAAAGTAACAATCTTTTGCCGCTTTTAAAATATTCATAGACACGTTTAAGCCCTTGCTCTAAGGGAGATTACGCTAACCGGTTAGCCTTTTTCAAATATACAGTTTGTAAATAACCCTACTTCAATCGCAATTTATGTACAAGAAATCTATATATAGTCTAAGTTCGTTCGCAGAATTTGATATAAATTAGTTACTCGTAAATCTGGAGTGGAGACCGCGTATTGGCAAGCGTAGCGTAGGACGCCATCCGGGTCGATAGACCAACGACTTGCGAAAGGTCGCTGGTGGAGGTTGGATGAGGAAAGTTCAAGACCGTGATATCTGGCGCAAAACGGGGAAGATCTATGTCCAGCAGTGGACTGCAATAGGTTGAAGAAGAAAAAGTTACTCGTAAATTGGTTTTTTCAAATAAATATGTTCCAAGGGCGCGAATCAATCGACTCAAGTAGAAACTAAGTTATTTGTAAATGGAACTTCGAGTTATACCATTATTTTATATTGGTGGTAAGGTTCTTTTATAGTGAAGTCAAAGACTGGTATTGAACCCTTTGGATGGCGGGACTATGCGACTATAGAAAACCGATTGAGTCCAAGAAATAACATGTGTGCGTTAGATGATTTGACGTTAATATCGCTCTGGTGGACTTGTTCATATTCGCTAGGTTAACTACTACTTTAATACTTTTCCTTTTTATTATGTACTTATCCAAATATCATTAAGAGTTTCGGTGGCTCGAGTGTGTCGGTGGTTTATTAGTGTTGATAGTGTGGACTGTCGCCTACCTACCGGGGGGGCTGAGTTTCAAATCCGACACGTACCAATGTGTTTTCGAATTTTCGAAAATATATGTACGTTATTCGACGCTCTTACGGTGAAGGAAAACATCGTGAGGAAACCTTCATGCACGCCTGCGAGGAGATTCGAAGGTGAAGTCGTCCAATCCGCACCGGGCCCGCGTGGACGATTAAGGCCTAATCACCTTCACGGTAGGCTCGTGCCCCTCGGTTGGGACGTTAATGAGCTGATGATGATGATTGTGAACACAACTATACTAACTGTATTTTGGCGAAGATATAGGTGATGTAGAATGTAGAAGGTCAATTATAGGTATAATACGTAATAAGACTGAAGGAATGTTAGTGGTCAATGTTTACGAGCTTTCTTCTCTTTTAGGTTCCGTAGCCAAATGGCATGGCATGGCGTAGAAAAATTAAATCACACAATTGTTATATTGTTTTATGCATTCATAGGTGCTAATGTAAAGCCTTACTAAAATAACAAATTGTGACATAACAAAATAGTTATAGAGCAATCGCAAAGTATGCTAACTACTAATACATAAACACTATTAAATACCTAACATTAGTCATAGAATAGTGACAAGAGAAGTATAATGATGGCGTAACAGGAAATCAAAGAGGGTCATTACTGCACGCGATCGCACTTAGATTATAGCTTCTTGTATCGCATAGTACTATTACCACAATGTTCTATAACCTTGGTGATTTTTATACATAGATACATTATGTCCATGGATAGGATTTTCATCATAATAGATTTTCAGGAATATTTAATTTAACATTCAAATACACATACATATAACTACTATATTATAGCATCAGAGAGACATTTGTTATAAATTCTTATATAAAACACATGACTTACAGTAATAACAAACGATTGCTATTCGTATTTACTAGTGAACAAATATTTAATTAAAACCCTGCGGTTGGTGTATTTAAATATTTTCCAATCAATTACACCTACTTTGTGTTTAGAAACTTAACACACAAAAATATTTAACACCAATTAGTTTATACATGGAAAAAGATATTTTTCTATAAATAAAACATTTATAGAAAAATAAGAGCTTCCAAATTTGTAACTATTTTTTATTGTAATTATACTTATGGACGGAATAACATTTCCCGTGAATACGGACAATTTATCGTAATAATAATCCGTTTAACTATTTATCTTATACGTATCTATTGACAGCGCTTTAGTATCAAACTAAACTTAAGTAGGTACATACAAACATCAAAGAAAGCCGAAAACAACAACTCATACGACGCTTCAAATAGGTATAAATATTCGATGTAATGTTCAATAATTTTCGCAAAACAGATATAGGTACTTGTAGAATGAGAGCGATGAAAAATTACATCAATGTCGATATCTAGAAGTCTCACGCACTAGGTGTAGAACCAAGAACTCCTCAACAGTTATGCCACAAATTTATCGATTTTCTTAATTCATTTTTTTTATTTATGCTAATTTTGATCATAATTAGCGCTCTTCGGGGGAGGCCTAGGTTCAGCAGTGGACGAAAATGGCTTATTTATGATGAAGGTAAAGGGAATATACAAACGAATTTAAAAAGAGAGTTCGCATCAGTGCGGGAAGTATTTCAAAATCAATCAGCAATTTATGTAATTCTGGAGGGCTGTAATTATGTTAGTACCTAATATTTATTATATAAGCAGCAATAAGCTGTTCCTGTTTTAATAAAGTTTGGTAAGCACTCAGAGAATAAGGAAAATACATTCATGATTAACAAATAAATTTTGGAATTAATTCCTGCAATCTTTACAGGATTGCCAGTACAAAAAATATTCCTAAAATCGTTTTTTTTGGAATTCGTGTTTTTTTTACTGACATTCACACTGCGCCATCTAGCCCCAAGTTAAGCGTTAAGCCTGTATTATGGGTGCTAAACAACGGATAAACATTCATATATACATTTCTTTTTTGTAAATACATTCATATTATACATAGAAAACACCCAGACCATTACAAACAGACATGTTCGCCGTGTGGTGACGGCAGAGTAGAATACGATTGTCACCACCCCTACTCTTCCTAGGGTGTCGTAGAAGGCGACAGAGGGAAAATTTCCACCAAGTGATGGGCAGCAGCATCACTTAGGTACTGGCGTATCTCTGCGCTCACCAACCCGCCTGCCAAGCGTGGTGAGTATGGCATTTACCCCTATGAAAGACGCAGTTAAGAATTGGCCCTAGTCCCGGCGGCCCGCTATTCCGGGCTACGGTAGCGGCCACGGTAACGGCGGGGCAAGGGGTGCTAAGAATCTCCGGCAGAGATCCGGCTACCCAATCAAACCACGAACCGATGGCCGATGGGGCGGAAAGGTTCTCGAGTGGCGTCCACGTAACGGAAAGCGAAGCGTAGGCCGACCCCTAACCAGATGGACGGATGATCTGGTTAAGGTGGGGGTGGCAGATGGATGTCAACTGCAAGGATCGGTCCGCGTGGAAATCATTAGGGAGGCCTTCGTTCAGCAGTGGACATAATTAGGCTGTAATGATGATGATGATGATGATGTTCATGCACATAAATGTTTGTACTGCCGGGGGATCGAACCCGGAACCCTTGGTGTTGCGGCCGACCTCTCAACCGTAACACCAAATGGGTATTAATTTAACAAGACATTAATGCAACAGTCTAAAAATTATGTAGTACCTACTGTCATTAAATTAAATTAAAAAAATGTTGTTTTATTAACCACCGTAAGCGTGGGTCCTGTTAATACTGCGAGCGAATATGCAAACCGTTCCGATCGAAACAAAAGAACCTTATCAACACCACAAGTTTCCCACAGGTCGCTAAGTTTTCATTTTGTATTTATCGATACGGAAACCATTGGTCGGAACGAATTGTTTGCCCGCTTTAATTTTACTCTTTCACTTTTATGTACCACCGAGAATTTTAGCTTGGTTTTATTAATTAATACTATTATTCGAAACCAAAACACGTTGAGATTGTGTTATGGCTCAATCTTATGCTATTCTGTGTGGGATGGCCTCATAGTTCGACGTTATACTCGTAGGTTAGTTCATGTTCATGTTCAAGTTTTGTTTAATCTATACCTTGACGTATACTCCCTTTCGAGTTTCATCCAACAGAGTTTAACTATGACTTGAGCTTCTTCCGCATTCATTAATAATTTAATTGCATGACTTTCAGTGGAGGGTTATATATAGGTAGATCAAAAGAAAAACCAAAGTCAATTGGGAAATAAATTGACTCAACCCTCGATAGTGAGAAGTAATATAAAATATGTGTATCTAGTTTTTTGAAAGATGAGAGAGTATGACTTGACTGCCAATGACGACCCATTTGGTGTTGCGGTTGAGAGGTCGGCTGCAACACCAAGGGTTCCGGGTTCGATTACCGGGTAGTACAAACATTTGTGTGCATGAACATGTCTGTTTGTAATGGTCTGGGTGTTTTTTATGTATAATATGTATGTATTTACAAAAAAAATGTATATAATTATGTTTATCAGTTGTTTAGTACCCATAATACAGGCTTAACGCTTAACTTGGGGCTAGATGGCGCTGTGTGAATGTCAGTAAAAAAAACACGAATTCCAAAAGAAACGATATTAAGAATATTTTTTGTACTGGCAATCCTATTCTTATATTATATTATTTATAATATTCAGTACTTTCAATATAGGTTACGGGTTGTTAAAAGTAAGTAAAGAAGGATTTTACATAATATACAAAAAATATTCTAAATTGGAAATTGGAGGAGGTTTTCAATGTTTGAATTTAGTTTTTTTAGAATGTGAAACAGTTTGCACTGTGAGCTGAATATCAAACACTTGTCCGTTATATCTTAGAAGTAAATGTACTTATATGATATAACGGAAACGGAAAACTTATACTATTTATAACCAGCTGTTTCCCGCGGTATAACCCGCATTATGAGATATCCTCCCGCAGTACATAGCCTAAAAAGCGACAAAATTTTATTCATTAACCAAAAATAAAAAAAAATTCTAAAATAAAAGTAACCTATGTTTTCCCTTATTACATTAGCTACCTGCCAAAAAAAGTCCCGTACGAATCCATCCAGCCGTTTCAGAGATGTCAAATGATGCAGATTACTACAATTTTTTTTAAGTTCGATGGTAGATAACGAGAGAATGTTGTACTGGCGACAGATGAACAACCTTACAAAAGTCTTATCTTCGTTATCAAGCATTATTACCGGCACGATTTCCTATCGCGTGATTTTAAGTGTACACCATTAATGTATACATATACCTGCAATGTCTTCGTACCAAAAATCACGTAAAATCGAGGAAAGAGAGTTTAAGCGCATTAAACCATATAAATAAATATACTTTACACTGTATATCTTTGACATTTATATGTTATTATTGCTTTCAAAAATACTGAAATACACTATTAGCATAATTTTGTCTACTTTTATAATTTTGTACAAAAATATCACGCCAATGAGCTCAAGTCACTTAGGGCAACCCACACCACGTTTCCCATGTCGTAGTAGATGTTTCCAGTCCACTGCTACTTCAACCTGCTTATCCTTTGAGCTGTCTCACGGTAAACATACTGTATTATTATGTCTTTATACTAACGGGCAGATTGTGTCTTAGTATATCTAAGCGACTATGACGATACTCATACTCAATCAATCAACCGGATTCAGTCCTTGCTAGACACAGGCCTTACCTATGCATGGTTTTGGGGAGATCTTGACCCACTACGCAGGCCCAATGCGTTGAGGGATGCTTACGGCTAACGACTATCATGGAAAGACTTATTTTGAAATTGATGGCTCAATATTTTTCAAACACTCAATCTTTAATAATATATATAATATATCCTTAGAAAAGATCCTTCGAAAACAGCATAATTTAACCCTAGAATTAAAAGTAAAGTTAATTTATGACAAAAAAATCTTCAAAAGCATATATGGTTTAATTTTTACAGCATTGGTTCCAACTTATAATATTTATTTACAACCTTTTTCAAATAAACGTAACAAAGCGTATCAACATTAAAAAACTTAACACAGTTTCTACAATTACATACGTTTTAATGGAATGCCGTTATCCGTAAAGGGAAAATGGATTATCTGAAACAAACCATGAACGAAATCCGTTTAAACTTTTTTTAACTAGGACTATTTTTAAAAATGCCTTGT
>PQWD01002581.1:25510-43390 GCA_019425675.1 Leucinodes orbonalis
TTTCAGCTCTGTGAGTTAATGGGAAGTGCTAGTTCTATTTTGATGATTTTGTTACCTAAGCAGGGTCACCAGGTACTCCAGATCTTCGATTTTCGAAGTGTTCATAGTTTTCCCTTTATGTAGCCTTAAACCCTAACTCTGTACCGAATTTCAGCTCTCTGAGTTAATGGGAGCTAGTTCTATTTGATGATCATGAGGAGTGAGTGTCTGTCGAAAATGCGAAACTTTGCTGTCGTTTGACGTCGGAACTAAATGACCTACAGACTTGAAATTTTGGATTTAAAGTTAAGTTATTATTATTTATCTGTGGCTGTAATTATGTTATTATTTTACGATGGTAATTAACAAAGTTTTATTTTTTTGTGTCAATAAGCGTTTTATAACATCGTGTCCATGTTATAAACGCTTATTTGCTCGCGTAGGTGCCTACTTACATTAAATTTAAACGTAAAGCATAATGAACGCTAAATAATAATTTTGTTAAGTAATTTTTAAGAATATTTATGAAACAAGTTTTTTACGTAATCTGCTAAACACGCTTTTTTATTAAAATGTTATTTCAAAAGATGGCGCTGTAATATCTTTTTGCTACTCACCGCTAGATGACACTACTATGCATAAAATATTTTTTACATCAAAAACATGGTTCTCTATCATCAGTGGCGGACAAGAACTAAATCTGTTGTGGGCACAGGACAAGAGGACAGATTTTAATGGGAGTAAAAAAATGTGATTCAACTTTTATTCATACCTACTAAGCAAACTTCTCATTGTTATTATTTTCTTACAAAACCGCGATTGTGGTATAGTTAGTGGTAGTCCACATTACCTATATTCTGGCAAATTAACCTAACTAGGTTAGTATTGCCAGAATATACTAGGTCCACGACTTTTTTAAAATTTGAGTTTACGGGCCCTCAAGGCTCGAGAGGCAGTAGTCGGTGGCCCATGTTGCCGCCGCGCCTTACCCCGTCTATGTTAATATTTTGGTATTCTACCAAACTACAACTATTTGTATTTTCTTTTTTTACACAGCCAGCTTAAGGCAACAGTTTAAGGAAAATGCTGCCAAGCATTGGCACTTAGCAGCATTTTCTTGTCCTACAAATTGCTACATACAACGATAACCAGAATTCCATTATTAAATGAACTATCTTTTTGAATCTTAGCGCCTAGCCAATTACACATTAGTATTTATTTATTTATTTATTTTTATTTCAGATATAAAGTCCATATTACATACTCCACTTATATTAAAAGTTAACAATAAAACAGTAAAAATATTAAATTTAAATAATAAAATGATAAAGGAAATAAAATAATAATTATAAATGATAATAATAATTATAAAGTAAATGATAAAATGAAACAATAAATTAAAATTACAATTCACAATAAAATTAAGAATAAAATATAATTTCAAAACAATTAAATAGAAAATAAAAAATTAGAAATTTTAGGCCCCGGGATCACTTTCTGAATAAGACTTGCCCAAAGTGGCGAGGTAAGTCTATCGGCCAGGGTTTTCAGGATGGTGTTGGGACTACCACGTATCCTGTCAATCAGCGATGCTGTCTTTTTGCGGATAACAGCATCAAAACCATCCGTGTGATATTCCGCAAACATCGCCGATGCACTACAGAATTATCCACAGACATCCGAATATACAATTAGACTGGACAAGCCGCCAAGTTTATAGGCAGTCCCAGTGTCGCAATTTCTTTTCGGTTCTTACCTGTGAAAAGTTATTATATTTCTTGGTAAATTTACTGATTCATTGCGATGATGGCATGTTACAATTGCACAGGATGGCATTTTGGGAAAAAACGGTAATTTATTCTAATATTCGTGCGTGTTGACTCGTCTCACAGAGCGTAAACTGGCAGCCAGTGTATGCTCGTTGAGCTTACATTTGTCGCATTTTAAACGCGGCTTGCCCCATCTCCTGTATTGGGAAATCTGTGGAATTAACCTACGGCATCTATTTCCCTCAATGTCATTAAATATTAGTTATTGATTGACTGATTGTAATGCCTATGTCAAATACTTTTAAGTTAGTGAGGGATGGTTTGGCACTGACTCATAGAAGATTGTTTCAACGGATTAAAAAGTAAAAATAACCTTATTTGTGTGTAAACCCAAATAAGTGATTTTTACTTTTTAATCATTATTTGGCTTCGGTTTCTTGTCATTATTTCATACTCATATGTGTATGTTGACCTTTAAAAAAAGTGAGGAAAGAAATAAATACAGATTAGCTTATCTCCAAACACATACTTTTATTAAAAAAAGATAAGCGTGTCGTAGTTACATGTTCTTCTTTAAAAGAGGTTTAAAGAGAGCCCTTTCCTCTTGACAGGCAGCGACATGGCTTTTCCCTTGGCATTGCAGTTGTCCATGAGCGGCGGTTACCGTTTTCAATCAGATCGGTCGTTTGCTGGTCTGCCTAAATAAGCAATACAAAATTAAGGTTTAAGATCTTTATTCTCATTAAGAATTACATAAAAATTCTCTTACTATTAAAATCTCATGAGAAATAAAAGGTATGTGTTTATAAATAAAAAAATATAAAAACATTCAAATTCAAAAATAATTTATGCCGATTAGAGCGTCGGTGGCTCAGTGGTGTGGACTGTCGCCTTCCTACCGGGAGGGCTGAGGTTCAAATCCCGACACGTACCAATGTATTTTCGAAAAATATATGTACGTTATCCGACGCTCTTACGGTGAAGGAAAACATCGTGAGGAAACCTTCATGCACGCCTGCGAAGAGATTCGAAGGTTGTGTGTGAAGTCGTCCAATCCGCACTGGGCCCGCGTGGACGACTAAGGCCTAATCACCCTATACGGGTAGGCTCGTGCCCCTCGGTGGGGACGTTTAATGAGCTGATGATGATGATTAGACCCGAGGAAAAAAATATTATAAGAGGAAGGCACTTATGAATGTCAAATGCAGCTACCACCGGTTCGGTATACTCCGTAAACTGAGAAGAAACCGGAAAGAAATTCAGTAAAGGCCAGTAAGGGCATAAATAAAAATTCACATATTTCAAGTTAAAACAATTAATTAATCAATTATCATTTTGGCAAAATCTTTGGCAAAAATGAGTCCACTCAGCTGGAGTAACATATCACGGTCTTAAAAAAGCCGGCGTAAACATAAATTTGTGTTGTGTTGAAGTAACCGGAGACGAAAAAAACGGCCTTCTTGCCTATATTTCCTTTTCATATTAAAATTTCAACGTAGTGTCCTAACCACTAGACGATCACGGCCGAGAGCGTCGGTGGCTCAATGGTGTGGACTGTCGCCTTCCTACCGGGAGGGCTGAGGTTCAAATCCCGACACGTACCAATGTGATTTCGAATTTTCGAAAATATATGTACGTTATCCGACGCTCTTACGGTGAAGGAAAACTCGTGAGGAAACCTTCATTCAGGCCTGCGAAGAGATTCAAAGGTTGTGTGTGAAGTCGTCCAATCCGCACTGGGCCCGCGTGGACGACTATGGCCTAATCACTCTATACGGGTAGGCTCGTGCCCCTCGGTGGAGACGTCAAATGAGCTGATGATTAAAATTAAAGAAATAACAATAATGGTGAGATAGAAAGTTTTTCTCTCTCAAAACTCAAAACATATTTTTTAATAGTTATAGTTTATAGAATTAAGAAAACTATTGGTATCATTTTATTCCAATTTTTTATTATTATGTAGGTAGGGACATCATCCCATTGCAATAGAAATTTTCGGGCTTATGAAAAAAAACTGAGTCAAGTATTTTTGGCAGTCGTCTCGTGATGTTAACCTGCCACTGGTTAGTAGGCTTCTTTTGGTTTAATGAAACGGAGTTTCATATGTATATGTCTTAAGTGTTATTTTGAATTCGTAGTAGGCTAATCGTATATTATGATCGTATAAATAAATGAATGATCTCACAAAGTGTTTTTTCCTTTATATTTGTACTTCTCAAAGCGATATCCAAAAAGCAAGATTGATACAAGATATACACGCGAATAGCACTTATTAAGGGGGTTTTCCATGCTATGTTTCTTATGTATTTAGTTTCTTGCGCTATAGTTTATTTTCATGCACTTGATATTTAAACTCATTAGAAATAATAATAAATAATAATAATAATAAATATCCACTGACATTCACACAGCGCCATCTAGACCCAAGTTAAGCGTGAAGCCTGTATTATGGGTACTAAACAACGGCTAAATATACATATATACATTTTTTTTTGTAAATACATAATTTATACATAGAAAACACCCAGACCATTACAAAACAGACCTGTTCATGCACACAAATGTTTGTATTGCCCGGGGATCGAACCCGGAACCCTTGGTGTTGCGGCCGACCTCTCAACCGCAACACCAAATAGGTCGTCATAATAAAACTAAAATATATTTAATCATATGCATATAAAGATAGCATAGCCCAAATTATATAATATATATATATTATATAATATATATATATATATATATATATTAATATTTCGTTTTTTCGTTGTCTAAAACAGTTCGCTAGCAGCAATAATCCAATTTGCATAATGTTTTTTAATATGTGATTAACATTTGTTATTGATTAGTTCGTCGCTGTCTAATGTATGGGAATTTTCTGTTGCTACGACGTAGCACGATTTGTTCATAGATTGTCCCCTTTAGCATTCCCTGGTCAAGTAGGGAAAATATTAATATATTTATTGCAGTTATTAATTAATTTGACGACCCGTATAGTGTAATGGTTGAGTCACCCGCTGTTACATCAATTCAATCCTCGAGCAGTACAAAGAATCCGGAATATATTCGTATGCTTCAACATGTCTGTTTTTATTAGTCTGCATGTTTCTATGTACCGAATATAATCATCATCATCAGTTCATTAAATATCCCCACCGAGGGGCACAAGCCTACCCGTATAGGGTGATTAGGCTTTAGTAGTCCACGCAGGCACAGTGCGGGTTGGACGGCTTCACGCACAACTTTTGAATCTCTTCGAAGGCGTCCTCACGATGTTTTCCTTCACCGTAAGAGCGTCGGATAACGTACATATATTTTTCGAAAATTCGAAAACACATTGGCACGTAGCGGGATTTGAACCCCAGCCCTCCCGATAGGAGGACAACAGTCCACACCATTGAGCCACCGACGCTCCTGTATGGTTCATTCTGTTCAAATTCTTATTGGACTTTGAATTACAGCGTAGGTATTTTTATTCTAAGTATTAAACTTTTTTTAATATAAATTAATATTCCCTTAACCTACATAAATATAACATGATATTTGATTAATTAAATATCAATCATCTAACTTCATATTAAAATTGATGCCAACTTGAAACTAAATCTTCGTCAGTGATTTCATATTATTATCACGTCCAAACCTAAAATATATTTTCCAAAAAACCCCAGACCTAAGACCTGAACCCAGATCTAATCTTCTACTGAGTTAATAACAATAAGGAAGCTATCGTAACCAACAAACGACCTTGAGCTATCAAACTGATTTAAACCAAATGTCAATCTTTAACCCGACCTACGCTACCGCAGTGACGTCATCAAAACAAATTAATATCCCTTCTCGACCTTAACTCATTCCTATTCAAAAGCAATGAAGCCTGTCATACCTTGGTAGACCACCTTTAATGTAAAACCTCCTCTTTATCAAACGAAACCATAATCTAACACCCTTTACCACTCCAACTGTCAAAGCCAATACCATAAAGTAGCTATCTTCTACAATACATTATCCCTCACTTATCTATGGCCATAACATGAAACTGGAATCTATTTTATTATAAAGTGCATTGTCTACTATAGAGGAGCTCGGTCGACCGCTGAACATAAATAATTTAACTGTCTTAAAAGATTCAAAAATAGTTTCCTAACATTGCCCCCCTTAATATGTACACCATTTGTCAGGCCATAACTGGATTTAAACGGTACGTTACAACAGAAAAGGCCACGCCCTCAGACAATAATATGGTCGTCCCTTTCTATTCAATACAACAAACATGGAATGAAGACTAGTTCGATCTCTTTTCAACAAATGGTCACCAGAATGTTTACCTTGTTACAATGATGCTAAAAATGTGCCAACTACGCTCTACAGCTTAGGAAGATTACGTCGTGCGACTAGTCAAAATAAGGTTGAAAATTGTGTGAACAACTATTTAAGGGGGGGACGCAATTGAAGCGAGACACACAGCGAAAAGGACGGACTGAATCGTTTCGTTTAAGTTAGTGACTCCAAACGAGTTTTTATGTTTGGAAATCGTATTAAGCTTTTGTTGGAAATTGTTCCACTCAACGGGCATAGTTGAGGCGTTTGTGCGGTCAAACTATCGCGTTCGAATTTCGAAAAGCAGTGGGGGCAGCTGATTGGCTCGTTTTGTTCGATATTGTGTGTACCGATTCGGCCGCGGGCGGTCGAGCGTAGCGCGCGAATCGGAGCTTTTTCGAATCAGTTGCGAGTTCGAGCGTTCTTCGAATTCAAATTTTGAATATAGAACACATTGTCCTCAAGCTAGTGTTTGAATAAAATGTTTTCAAACAAACAGTGAAACAATAAGTGCCAGTGTTCCGTAGACGTAAAAAATAACGTTATCAAACATGTCTGTCTTCGGTGCATTCAGATGATGATCAAGAAGAGATCAATGTTGATTCGGACAGTCGGTTGTCGGGTCACTGCGACCGAAGTATTGGGTCTGAGGACCGCGACTCCGAGCACAGTTACCACGACCGGTACCACGACTCTCCCACCGAGCATATGACGGACACACAGCCTCGAGTAAACTTACCGTTTAGTATATCCCGACTGTTAGGCAAACAATTCGAGGAGATAGAGAAACGCCGCCACTCAGGCGAGAGTGACGACAGAAGTGACCAGGACACAGAATCGGAGAGTGTAAAAGACGAAGGCAAAGACTTGCCATTAAACTTTTCGCATGCGCCGGGACTTTATCCTAATTCTGGGTTGTTGTTGAGGCCGGGTTTGGGACTGGGTGGTTATGGGTTTTCTGGGAACCCGGGGGTTGTGAGGGTGCCGGCGCATAGGGCTTTGGGGGCTTTAGGGGCGTGGGGGGTGGCGTTGGACCCTATGAGACAGGCGGCTGCTGCGGCCTTCGCTCATCAGGTCGTCAAGGATAGACTCAATGGTGAGTAGAATATACTTTTTTTTATTGAATAGGAGAAAACGAGAAAATAAATTAAAAAAAATATAATCAATCTTACGACTTTATCGTAATATAGTTTTGTAAGAACTTGATAGCGTTGCGGTTCACGCTTGTCGTTGCACTACTGCAGTGGCGTGCACTTAGATTATAAATACGGTATTCAAAGTGAGTGACACTTATCGCAAAAACAATCAGTAATTTTCATTTTTGCCACATTGAGTGCTGTTGATGACAGCAGATCGCCTATGATTTCAAATCTGTAAAGAAAAATGGGCGAATTAATGGAAATCATTGCCGTATTCTTAGTTGCACTCACTTTGCATACCCTACTCATAATCACTACGCACTGCCACTGATTACCATCAGGTGAAAATCTTGGCTTGCGTCGATTCAAATCATTGAAATCATTGAGCGTCTGGTCAGTGGTGTGGACTGTCGCCTTCCTACCGGGGGCTGAGGTTCAAATCCCACACCGTACCATGTTTTTCGAATTTTCGAAAAATATATGTACGTTATCCGACGCTCTTACGGTGAGGAAAAACATCGTGAGGAACCTTCATGCACGGCCCGTGCGAAGAGATTCGAAGAGTTGTGTGTGAAGTCGTCCAATCCGCACTGGGCCCGCGTGGACGACTAAGGCTAATCACCTCTATACGGGTAGGCTGGTGCCCCCTCGGTGGGGATTTAATGAGCGATGATGACACTACTTATTTATTTATTCTTCTACCAGCTGTTCTTTTCAGATTGTATAAACACTTGTAAAGTGTTAAATTTGTGTGTGTACCTAATAAATATTGTACCTGATAAAAATGTGACCATACTCGTAAATAAATTCCAATATGAAACAATAAGTAGGTATGTATGTGTGTATGACACGGATGACAGTGGTAGACAACTGATGACACACCCCAGTAACAAATATTGCCACCCTCTAAGGGATTTGTTGCCAAGTTTACTAGTTCTGTTTTGTATTCCCATGTCCCCTACATATTAAGTGACGAAATGTTTTTTTTTAAGAATAAGGGAATACAATTGACTATCTATTACAAAATTTTATGTAATAAATGCATTAAAATCCTCTTCATATTATAAAGTACTAGTAATAAATTAAAAACCAATCCATTAAAAAAAACATTAATATGGAAATATGTAGTATCACAGAGCTTTTGGTCAAACTGCCGGAATGGTGTGAATTTGTTTTCGTGTGTTGAATAAAATTATAAACTGTACATTACTAAAAACGTTCGCAGCTTATTTCTAATAAATATTAGATTTAGGTTATTGCATTAGAACTTTCACAATTTTATATTTCATTAAATGAACGCTATTAATTTTATATTATTTAACAATCTGACATAATAATCCATAAATAATAGAAAATTCCGTATTTATCCATTGACTTAATAAAAAAATCTTTTATTTTTTTTACTGTTTTGCACTGAATTAAATAAATAAATTCTTCTTCTTCACTGCATTAAATAAACGCAAGCATAATATTTGTCTTTGACTTCTTATCCAGGCTTTCCGATCCTTGCGTGTTTGAAGGATGACACACATTTTTTTTAATCCTCCAAGGCGATATTAGAGGCGCCTCGCACGCAATTAAGCTCTAAACACTGACGGGGGCCGGTTTTTTGTCATTGTTGACAGAAAATTGACCGACATGATTGTTAGCTTTTTTTGTAGTCACCCGAACAGTTTATTTCATTTCCGAAAAGAGGTGATGTAGATGTTTAGAAATTATAATAGAGGACAGGATATTGTTGGTGATTTCAGCGGGATCTTTACGAATTCAATTTTAATATTTCCTGTATTTCTACGATTCTGACAATTAACAGATTGGTTGATAGTCCTTTCGGATTATTATAATAAACGGGATAACTTTGTTTATAATTGAAATATCATAATAAATTGAAAGCGTTTGTGTCATGCGTGAGAATTATCGTTTTCTCTCAGTCCCGCGAACAATACATGTTTATTATTTTTAACAATCACTATCGTTTGACATATTACGAAAGGGCTAAAGCATTAAAAAATAAATAATAAAAAAGATATTGTTTGCTGCAATTTATTTTTGTTTGACATACAAGCTAAATGACTTAAACAACACAAATAATTAAAAAAACTTCAGATATATGCTAACATTAAATATTTGAATTGTACGAAAAATTTAGTTCTGCACAAAACGTTTGTTACTTCAAAAGTTACTGTTTAAAAGCAGAAGGAATAATAATTTTAACACTCATTAAATTTGCTAAAACAAAATACAATACAACCTTAAATTAATATGTAGTAACAAAAGTGAAAAAATAAAATTATTGCATCTCAGTAATAATGACTAATCCGTACTTACGTGTTCCCAACATCCGATTGCACAAAAAAAAGAACTTGTCAAAATAATTGGCGGCAAACGCAAAGATTTTTTGTCGCGTCACCGCTTAAACATTTCCGATGCACGCACGCTTCCAACTCGGCTATTGTCTCAATTACAGAGAAGCCACCCGCTTCCTCTTGACCGGTGGTCGCAAAAAACACTAAGAGACCCCAGGATCCTGCAAGGTGACGTTCCTGGCCCTAATTTGTTTATATGATGGATCGTTATATGACCAGTCGAATGAAAACATTTGGTTTGCACTCCTCTGCTGTCAATTTGTACGATTTTTTACGATGCGACTCAAAGTCAACTTTCACTTCGAAATCCTTGTATTTAATCAAAGCATCCAATAAGCACTTGACTGCATTGCTGACTCATTAAATTATTACCTATGTTGAAAGTGAAATTACTTAGGCATGAGCACCTTGCTTCGCAAAAATACATAAACATGAACGATTGTTTCGCGCATTATAATGATTTTGAAAAGTAAAAGTGATACTTCCGAGTTTTTATCTTATATTGTATTCTAGTGTCCATTAAGCTTTTAGGAAATGGATTTTTTATGCTGATTATTGTCAACTTTGAACCTTATATTCTTAGAAAACAAGCTAATATGTCATGTTAACAAGTGAGTCGCGTAACACAAAAGTATATCATTTTAGAGAGTCAACGAAGTTAACATAAAACTTGTAAGTATAAAAAGTATTCCTATGGTAACGCTAATTTTATTCTCAATTTGGGTACAAAGGATAATGCCAATTATATCAGACTGTTCATTATTTTATTGATTTTATTTTATATTTATTCAAAATCCCTTATTAGTGTAATTAACAAAAACAAAGTTAAAAACTTAAAGCTAATAACGAATTTTACATATGTAATCCAAAATAGAATATGACATCCATAGGAGGAGCAAAAGTAATAGAATTGTTTGTAAACTAGTGATCCGGGCTGAATCATCATCATCAGCTCATTAATCGTCCCCACCGAGGGGCACGAGCCTACCCGTATAGGGTGATTAGGCCTTAGTCGTCCACGCGGGCCCAGTGCGGATTGGACGACTTCACACACAATCTTCGAATCTCTTCGCAGGCGTGCATGAAGGTTTCCTCACGATGTTTTCCTTCACCGGGGTGAATAAAGGCGATGAAATAGCTGGATACGAGCTTAATCGTACTTCTTGAATATACATGCCACTTGCTAACAGAAGGGTTAACTGCCTCATTGCATTTTTTATAAATGAGAAAATCTGTCAATTAACACCCTCATACGTTGAATGAAGGGTTATGTAAATCACACAGAATAACTGAGCATTGTCTTTCACGTAAAATCTAAAAAAGCACCAAAAAAATAACTAAAATAAATACTAGCAAAATAATAGTTACAATCATGTAATTATGAAGTGTACTGAATTTATTTCCAACTCATTCACGCTTGGACAACGCAAAAACCGCGATGGTGTAACAAATGGGAAAGGTAAAATGGCGCTTGGTTATCGTTAACAAAAACGGAACGGTTTAGATCAATAGACAAGGTAATCGCTCTGGTCTCTTTTTGTCTATGCTCTTTGCTGTAATGGCGCGGTGACTTCCGCTAGGCAGCCATTACGGGACCGCAAATTTTTACCTCACTTCACTTCAATTATCAACCATTCGAACCTTTTAAGTATTTGAAAGTGGCATTGTAATACCGTTTTTATTCAAGTAGTGTACCTCTAAATTACGTGTAACATTATCCTATAAAAAGTATGATATGTTACTATACTTATGAATAGAGACTCACTGTGTGAGTGTAGAAGAATAACTATCAATATATATTACTATGCGAACTAATAATATAAAAAGACTTTCCGTTCTGTCGTAGTCCACTGTTGGGCATATGTTATTCACCCTTTATCCGCCAGATATCCCGGTTATCCGAGTTATTTTGCTATAAGTACTTACGTACCAGCAATCTTATGTCTTGCTTCTCAATGCGGGAAAAAATAGATTGGAAGCTATTTTTATTTAACCAAACGATTTTTCGACGAATTTTATTTCATTAATAAAATTAATTATCTTAAGCCTGTAATGTCTCACTGCCTAGGCAATACCTATATAATAGCTATGGGGTGTTTTGAGACGTAACCAACAACGCGGGCCCAGTGCATATTGGTAGTTCATTAATGAATATTTACTTTTTTATTCAAAAGTGCTGAAAAATGTTTCATGTTTTGTTCCTAATTATATATTTTTGGGACTCATCTGATGATTTCGCTCGTTGCTCCGGTCGTCAACCGAAAGCCTTGCTGTCACATCATTGATCGGCAATGCTAATAATGAAATCATTAATTTTATGTGCATCATCAATGACGATAATCTATTAATATAAACGAACTACAATAAAATGCTAATTAGTTTACTCGTACCTTTTAATAAGTTTATTACAAGCGGCGGGATCAAGACAAATAAACCGATTAGTCCTTTACAACTTTTATTCAATGATATTTTGTATATATAAAGGTAGATACGCCACCCGTGCCTCAAAAACAAACCGCCAAAGAGAGTGCAGTTTGTACTCTTTTGTTAAGGTGAATGTGTTCGTAATTCGAAATATGTGTATGTGTGCTGTCGCTGCATTCGGAACACTTTTTTCGATTGTTTTGTGAGCATATAACTAATCCATACTCTTTTAAATTATTGTTTTCTTTTGTATTCTTTTTGACGTTCATAAGTGTTTTATGAACGTCAAAAAATAAAGTCTCACTGGAGGGACAAGCCAACGTTGACGTTCATAAGTGTTTTTTGTAAGCGTAATCTGAAAAAAAAAGATTTTGACTTTGACAACACGATGTTAAAAATTCCTTTAATATAACACTATTGTAGCTCAGCAAACCGCGTTTTAGATCTCAACGATATTTTGACGCCTCCCTGATCACATTGTCTTATCAATAAGAAATACATATTAAACCTAAAATACAACAATGAGCTGATGATGACACGATTCCGTGATACATGGACGTAATGTATAAATAAGTCTCAAGGCAAATATGGAAGTAGGTATTATATTAGGTAGTTTTTATTGAAGAGCACATATTAGATTTTGAAATTGTATCATATAAACTTATTAAAATCCCACAATTATCATTAGAGGTCGAATTTATTAAACTAATAACACCAATCAAGGCCTATAAACATCAATGATTGAATGACACGTTCCGTGCGTAATCATTTTATTTAAATACTAAATTACAAATATAAAATTAAATTATCATTAGGCTAAAGGTGGACCGACGACTTGCGAAAGGTCGCTGGTGGAAGCTGGATGAGAAAAGCGGAGGACCGGGATGTCTGGCGCAAAATGGGGGAGACCTATGTTCAGCAGTGGACTGCGATAGGTTGAAGAGAGAGGCTAAAGGTTGTAATGACTCAATCAAACTATAAAGTTAAAAAACAGAGAGAAATATCTAGTCATTAAAAGCCTATAACGGATACTGGCCTAATGCAGGGTATAGGCCTTCCCGAACACCATTATCTTATTTGAGCAGAGCTCGTATTATGTGTATCCGACGACGAATAAACATACTCATATATATTTTATTGTAAATACATACTCATCTTGGGGAAGTTGTCGTCATAGGACTCATAAGACGCATATTATGGGTACTAAACAACGGATAAACATACTTATATACACTTTTTTTGTAAGTACATACATATTATACATAGAAAACACCCAGACCAATACAAGCAGATATGTTCATGCACATAAATGTTTGTACTGCACGGTGATCGAACCCGGAACTCTTGGTAGCCGACGTCTCAACCACTACACATGTCATGTAGTTTAATGCAGGTATCTTCGGTAGTGTGTAATCATTACCATGGCTAATACAGCTTCCCTACACACCGAGATAGGCTTAGTCCAGCAGTAACTTAGTTACACCTGAAAGGCGCTAGTATATTCACTTAAAGCCCTAACGTGGATAGTCATATTATTATTTTGACGTAACACATTTTTTATGTATTCTGAATAGCCACATACTAATGTTCTAAATGGAAAGTGTATGTGTCTGTTTGTTTGTTCGTCTTTACTTGAAAACGGAGCGACTAATTGACATGATAAGTGTATTATTTTAAGTGGATATAGAAAGATGGAGAGTGATATAGGCTACTTAGACGTTTGTAAAGAGCATTTAGCAATTTTCAAGGTAAAAGGCTAAAATTAGTATATGGACTATCCGTGATTTAATAAAAAATCAAGCATTTATTTTTTTGAAATACGCACCAAACTCTTATATGAGTGAGAGAAATTTTAAATGACTGTTCGCAGTTTTCAAAGTAAGAATCTGAAAGTTTAAAGCAACGAAAAACATAGTTTACTTAAAAATACTCTTCGTCCCGAGACATAAGGTTTGGAAACTTGTGTGAGATCTCCGCAAAATTTGTACGGAACCGTGTTACTCCGAATTTAATGCGTGAAAAGCCGCGGGCAAAAGCAAGTATATGAATAGAAAACTCTCTTACAGCCCCAAATCCCCACCAAAGATACACGCCGCAAAATCATCGATACCGAGGTACCGAGCCAATAACGCCTCCCGACCCTCAGTGGAATTTCCCGCGGGCTCATGTTATGAAAATTTGACGTGGCCCAATGCGATGATATGCCCGGGGGTCGTTACCATCTCCATGTGTGAAATTACACCCCCGAACACCCCTCGCGCGTATTCATATCGCTGATGTTTCAGGAAGCAAGCTTACTCGAGCTTTTTGCAGAAATGCTTGGATAGAATCAAGATATGATGTAGTTTTTAATTGATGTATTTAGTATTATGATGGTACAAAAGTATGTGTGCCAAGCTAAGAGTAAGTAGGTAAAGAGAGTAAATGGTAAAATGTCACTGATGCTTACTAAGCAAATCTGCAGTTCGATACTTTAGATTCATTTGGTGTAGCGGTTGAGACGTCGACTACTACACCAAGCGTTCCGGGATCGATCCCCGGGCAGTACAAACATTTGTGTGCATGAACATGTCTTTTTGTAATAGTCTGGGTGTTTTCTATGTAATATGTGTATGTACTTATAAAAAAAGTATATAAGTATGTTTATCCGTTGTTTAGTACTATAATACAGGCTTCACGCTTAACTTGGGGCTAGATGGCGCTGTGTGAATATCAGTGGATATATTTTTTATTTTATTTTATATTCAGTATAGTAATGGAAATGAATCGTCGGTGGCTCAGTGGTGTGGACTGTCGCCTTCCTACCGGGAGGGCTGAGGTTCAAATCCCGACACGTACCAATGTATTTTCGAATTTTCGAAAATATATGTACGTTATCCGACGCTCTTACGGTGAAGGAAAACATCGTGAGGAAACCTTCATGCACGCCTGCGAAAATTCGAAGGTGTGTGTGAAGTCGTCCAATCCGCACTGGCCCGCGTGGACGACTAAGGCCTAATCACCCTATACGGGTAGGCTCGTGCCCCTCGGTGGGGACGTTTAATGAGCTGATGATGATGAATGGAAATGAACAAGCCAACTGTGCGAATGAATCCATCTGTGATTAATCATGGCCACGTGACTGCAACTTCACCAAAACGAGAATCTTATGTGCCAAATGGTAACACCATTCATGGTATTGAGCAGAAGGGGCAAAAATAATCGCTTTTGTTGTATAGAAACCTTAAATTTTTATTTTATTTTGTTATTAGTATTTGTTTTTATAGTGGCAACAAAAATACGTAAATTGTGTAAATTTCAATTGTCTAGCCATCCCGGTTCTTGATATCCAGCCTAGTGAAAAAGCGAAGTCTTTTACTAAGGATTTGTTGATCCCTTTGCGTCCGGAATCTTAAGCTTGGTGACGTACAGCAATATCTTAGTACTTCTCTAATAGCGTTTGCATCCTTTAGGTACGAAACCATAAAAAATGATCTACTTATAAATAGAACTTTAAAGAAACGATTCCGGAACATTTTCCCGATATTCCCCTTGCGTTCTCAATTTGAAAATTTCTTTTTTCTCACACCCCCAATAAAAGGGGGATGTTATTATCAATATGCCTGTTTTATTTCACCGATAGGCCGCCACCCTATCCCGGTAGGGATACATAAAAACGGGCCTAAATACACTTTATCGACAATCCATAATGTGAGAGGTTATAAAACGGGCTATATTTCAAAAGTGTAAATATATGGGCCAACGCTCGTGGACGAGACAGCCTACGTAAAATATTATATTGCAATTTGCTCTTCTTAGAAAGATTACAAGATTGGTGAAGCACTTTAAGAGTTTGGTAGATGGTTTATGTGTGCTGTATAAAGACAACAGCACATTTTTATATCGAGGAGAATAAAATGATGTCGCATCAGATGAATACTGATGACAGTTTTAAAAACGTCTTACGCTCGACGGTATTACAGGATTGACGTTCTATGAAATCACGAAATCTTTATTATTTTTGTAGTTGTAGTTTTTTAATACCTTATAAAAACAGGTTTCAGTTTAAAAAGGCTTGTGCGCTTTAAGAATAACATAATTAGTTATTTAATCTCTTACCCATAAAGAATCTTTTTGTTAATAGGCTTTTAGGCCATAGTTTAAAAGAACATGACCTTGGGCTAAAGACACCATCTGAAGTTACACACGCTATAGTAATTAATAATATAGTAATACGGTGTGAACACATACAATGTAAAATATACTCTGTGAAAGTTGACTGTGAACCTACCTCGCTTTTCAACTTTCAAAACTATGCTTACCTACTAATAACTCAAGATGAACCCCTAAAATCGGTTTTAATCCATAATACCGTGCCCCTCTAATTTCCCAAGATAATCCACAATTACGAATCACGTGACCAGCCCCGTGGTACCGCCGCAGCCTTTGGACAAAACTTAATGAGCAAAATGACAGATCGTGACGGTAATCGACTGAAACGTCTCACGGACGCAATTAACTCGTTCGAGAATTCGCTTGCGTGTGACAACTGCGGGTTTCGTGTTCTCTTTGGAAATGTTTTGACCGTTTTTGGTAGTGTTTTATCGAAGTTTGAGATATGTCTACGTAAAATGTGTATTATTGCTATCCTAGCAACGAAAAATCAGAATAACGGTTGCAAATATGAGACAAATACACGACCGTTTCTACAAAAATATTTTTAAAGCTTTTACAGAAATTTTTCAATTTAATTATTTATAAGGAGAAAAGTCCCCTTAAAACCAATAAGAATTAAAATTAATATCATCATTAATTAAGCTGCTCGTTAACTTTTACATTAAAATGTAAAAGTTACTTGAATATGAAAACGACTTTCGATTCTCCCACAAGCTCTGAGTATTGATTTAATATAATAATAATAAAAATGTTGTATACGAATTTTCATCTCTTTCTTTCTGTTTCTGTAAACTGGAAACTAATAATAATGGATGCACAGAGAAAACACAAGAATTAATCAGTTTCTAAACTAAACACAAAACGCTTTTCGAAACTCACTATATCGTGCGTGCGTGTCTGCGAGGGTACCTAATCCATTGTCTTTCTACACAAGTTTGTAGTAAGTTGTCTTGCCTCTGCCGGACGAAAGGGTAAGACTGCACATTAAAATTGTGACTCATAATCACTTTATCCCACATCATTGCCATTGAAGCGTAATAGTTACCATTAGACAGGCTGTCTGCTTGGTTACCGACTAATTTCATTAAAAAAACAAAACAACATCCAACTGCAGAATACCCAAACAAGCAGAGCTGTAAAATAAAAATCGCGGCATACAAAATGTAACCGATTGGCAGTGCATTGAGCTTTAAACCAACATTGAATATGTACAAAGACATAGGCTTGAGCGTGTAGAGCAACCAACGGGAGCACTAAAAGCGCAACACCATAGTACCCTTTGTCCAACGAGTGTACCAAAATGCATTGTATTTCCGATTGCATTCCGCTTTCATCCCGTGAATTTTCCATGAGCGAGCGCCGTACACCGGATTCCCGTTTGTTCGGTAGCGTAACTAGCGGGAATTGGTATACGCTTGTTGCGTGAAATATATATGAGATTTTGTCCGTTCATTTTTTCGTGCGGGCGCACTGTGCAGCTAATTGGAAAATGTTGACTGTCTGTGCCTACTTTATTGATTGTGGGACGGCGATAAATTTCGCGATTGTGCAGTGTGATGCACTTTTTTCATTATCTGTACATTACATATTCGTACATAAATGAACTAGTGTATAAGTACAGTTCAGTTGAGCTTGCCTTCGGGAATAATTGAAGGTTTTTATGAATCACTTACTAGGTGGTAGACTCGATACTGAGTCGTTTAGGTAGGTACCACCGCAGTGCCAGATATC
>PQWD01002581.1:48688-78071 GCA_019425675.1 Leucinodes orbonalis
ATTTCGCATTCATCATGAGAAATCTTTGATTATTCCGCAATCGCACATTATACCACGTATGTGGTAATTTGAACAACGGCGCGTTTAATGAGATTTTTATTTATTCATAACTTTTCGTAATTCCCGTACACTGTTCATAGTCGTGATTTCAATTATAAAGATAAGACGTAAGTGCAGTCGGACTAATAATTCTGTAATTGCTCAGGTTGTTTTTAAGATAAAATCGTGGAATGAATTTTGAATAATGCCTTTTTGGTGTGCTATTAAAGTCATTTAACTCGAGACGCTTATAGGGGTATTAAAATTATTTCTAGGTTAATACAACTCGGCGAATTACAGCTAAGTTTAGAATTCAAGCAACATTTATGGAATGCCAATCATAACTTAATAGTAACTTTACTTCCATATGTTTGGAATTAATTTTTTATGTAACAAAGTTTAAGGGACGGTCAGGACGCTGACATAATGGTAAAGATACGCCTGACCATGACAGAGCGGCATTGAAAGAAACTACCAACTGATAGATAGTTATTATTCTTCATCAAAGCCGTACTGCGCAGTCACTTAAAACAACAATGTAAGGTTCTTATACTAGTACTTTTACACTACGGTGACCTTAACCCGAAAGACAAAGGCTAGACACTCCTATATCACGGACGATATCTTGCATTGCAGTGGTACCTACCACGACGACTTAATACTAAGTCTACTATCTAGCTAAGCTACTAGGACAAGTACCAGAATTAAATATCCTATCATTTCTACGGAAAATCTTTCCCGAAAACAGATCATCGCTTTTGTCATATAGACCTTATCATCATCATCACCGCTCATGAAACGTCCCCATAAGGGGCACGAGCCTACCCGTATAGGATGATAAGGTCTTAGTCGTCCACGCGGGCTAGTGCGGGTTGACGACTCGCACAGCCTTTGAATCTCTTCGCAGAGCGTGCGCAGGTTTCCTCACGGTTTTTTTCTTCACGTAAGAGCGTTGGATAACGTACATATAATTCGAAATTTGAAAAGACATTGGTACGTGGCGGGATTTGAACCTGCGCCCTCCAGATTGGAAGACAGTCTATAACACCAACGACACCGACGCTCTGACTAAATACATCATGCTTAATCCCAATGTTTGTTCCGCCTCATTTCCGATCACAAGGCGGATCGGCCATCCATACCAGACCGGACGCCGCCGAACGCAAGAGCCAGGACTCGTTCACCGAGAACTCCAGATAGCCGAGCTGGAGAAGCGGTTTTCACAAGCAGAAGTAATTGGCGTCAGCTGAGCGCGCTTCGCTGGCGAAGACCTTGAAATGACCGGACCGCACGGTCAAGACCTGGTTCCAGAATAGACGGACGAAGTGGAGGTAGGCTTTTTTAATTAATTAACGGAAAGGTCAGTTTCATCATTTAGGTCACAAACCAACTTATGAGCTGTATATATCATTGGTATGGACTGTTACTTTCCGATCTGGAAAGTGCATGTTCAAATATTGCCACGTAGCATCAATGTCTTTTCCAAATTAGGAATATGTACGTTTATCCGACGCTCTTACGGTGAAGGAAAACATCGTGAGGAAACCTGCGCACGCAATCCGACGAATAAAGCCTTGTATAGACTACGATACGTGGCAGTATTTGTGACCACCCGCTTATTCAGTTGCGAACATTTCGTGTCTTCGAATATGCTGATTATTCGGTGTTTTTTGAGGTACCGTGTGGTTAATGTTTGAGAAGTCGGCTTTTAAACCAACGGTTCTGGGTTAGATCCCCATTTATTAAATACAATCAGTACAATACTCATACTTTAAGATGACAGTGTGAATGTCCGTGGATAATCAATTATTTAAATTGATACTGACGAAATGTGACGCCAATTGCAAAAGGATAACTGATAGCCTATGGAATTCTCAAAACGGCTTACTACTTCTATCAACACCCAGAAAACCTGTAATACAAACATTTTATATCCTTAATAGTCTAGGCGTATTAAAATACATTGCAAGTATAGAAACCGGTAAAGTTCAATAAAAACGGTACCGTCCTTTGGTTATCTGTCGTCATAAATCACCGAACAAAATGCATGTAATTACCCATAAATGTGAAGACGTCACTCTAAGCTCTCGTGTTAGTCATTAAGATAACCCGAGTTTGTAACAGCAGATTAAATAGAGCCTTACTTTCTTAGCCACGTTCAATGGAAAGTGCCTTAGAATAATGGTCGCTTTGAAATACTTAATAGCAATGTATTATGAAAATTAAGTAGTACTTTCAGTACAACAATAGAGTAAAAGTTAAGAAAGTTTGTTTTAATTACAATCGTCAAAATAATTTGAAATCTATGCTAGCGACGTTTTAGTTCTTAAATCGTGACAAATTAATAGAGTAAATAACATTATTCGCTCAACGCTTAAATCAATCTGATTTCAGAGAAAATTCCATTCGAGAAAAAAGCTGAACTGTGGCGTATGGATGCATAAAATAAAATTCGAAAATACCCATCAACGGACAGGGATTATTTAAACATAAATCTTACGCATACTTACTAGTACATCCTCTGACATTGACACAGCGCCTTCTTCTTCATCTGCCCTAAATTAACCCTTTGCAAAAGCTTCTCATTGTGTCTGGCCGTCATAGCGTTAAGCGAAGAGCTTATAGTGTAGGCACTAAACAATGGACAGACATACTTATATAATTTTTAAAATATACATAATATACATATAACACCCAGACAAATACAACAGACATGTTTATGCACACAAATCTTTTGTAATCAAACCAGAAATCCTTGGTGTAGCCGACGTCTCAACCAGTCGGTACTTGAAACCATTAATCGTTGACATAATTTTTATGAACTGTCAAAAAGGATCATTTCCATATATTTTGTATGAGATTAGTGATATTTGACGTCATTGCTATCATCAATTGACCATATATTTATTGGTTTCAATGTATTTAATAATACAATATTGCAAATAAACAAAAGTGATCAATGAAATGACACATAAAAAAGGTGCGCTTTTATAAAAATATTGTTTGATATTTTATTGCGGGTGTCGAGAATACCGAATTATACCAAACGGGTCGGTTAATCCATAGTGTCGGGACAAAGCCCGGAGGAACTTGGACCCATCCGACGACAAACGACACGATAGTTGCTTTATCATTAACATAATGCACAAACCACTACGCCATTGGGTCTTTAATATTTGGTTCACTTGAGTTTACTAATTTATTTTATTTTTTATTTTAGGACAGTTTACAAAACATACACTTATTACATTGACAGTATACATACGTAAGCGATACTAACAAGTAGTGATGCCTTAATTACAAACTGCCACGACAAGCACAGCTGACATGGAAGCAGTTTAGCAAATAAAGTTAAACAGAATTTAATGTAAATACTAAATTAAAAATTAACTAGAGTATAGGTTACAAGTGAGTACAACAATTACAAAATTATGCTAAATAAATAAAGTTGTTTAGGTTCACTTCTTGAAATAATATTCGATTAATATTGATCTATCAAATGAAGTCTCTTAAGGATTTAAAATACAATAGATAATAAATATCCACTGACATTCACACAGCACCATCTAGCCCCAAGTTAAGTGTGAAGCCTGTAGTATGGGTACTAAACAACTGGCATATATACTTATTTTTTTTGGAAATAGATACATATTATATTATACATAAAAAATACCCAGTAATAACAATGATATAGATTTCCGAAATAACTTAAGAATAATTTGCAGTTGATCTTTTTTTTTTATATCTGATGGGCTTACTCTTGAGCACAGACTATCCTATGGGAAGAGACGTGCTCTAAGATGGAGCGAGCTTGCCCAGAAAAAGCCTATTCACTCGTTGTTTGAATGCCACGAGGTTGTAAGTGGCCGGAAACACAAACGCAGGGAGGTCATTCCATTCCCTAGCTGTACGCATAATGAAAGAAGACGCAAAACGCTTAGTCCGAATGCGGGGAACGTCAACTACAAACGGATGAAATTTTGCAGTTCGCCTTGATAACCTATGGTGAAAGGGTGACGATGGGATAAGTGCGTGGAGCTCGGAAGAACACTCACCAAAGTAGAGCCTGTAAAAAACTGACAAACATGTTACTTTACGGCGGTGGGATAAGCTCTGCAGTTTAGAATTAACGAGCGCCTTATCGCCAATGAGTTTTCTGGCTGGTGTCTTCTTAATAAGCTTCATCAATAAAAAGTTCAATCGATGACTGAATGATTAATTAAAACGATTCAATCAACTGGACACGTGTTCCGAAAAAGCTTTTAACAATAATACATGAATCTTTAAATCGAGTAACCAATGATCGACTATTTTATAAACAAACGCACAGTGCAATAGTCAAGCCAGTAGGTCAGATTGTTGTTAACCAATGAAGTGGCATGACAGACGTATTTTGTTTTGCCCCAGTAAAAATTATATCTGAAAAACTTTCGACTTAAATTTTCATCATGATTATAACTTAATGGATTACAAGCATTAAGCCAATTGTTAACAAACTTAACTATGTAACTTTGAAGACAAACATTAAACATCATACAACTAGGTGATAGCAGTACCGATCTACTCAAATCAACTCTAAATATGCCTAAAATTTGTGATGGAAATATGGTGCTTACTTTTAAACTATTACCATAACAGTCCTTGACAGTACAAATACTAGATTAAGGGCTTGTATCAGGATAGTGAAAGATTTCACCATCATCTGCTCCCTTGGCAGGTTGAAGAAGTAGTAGGTCTTCCGCTAAAAATATCCTCCACGCCACCATTTACGGCACTCGCGGGTTGTTACAGTAATATTCTAATGCGGTTACCACATGGTATGCTTACAATTCAACTTTAATATAAGTATTCACTTTTATTTATTACGGTCACTTCACAAAATGTTCCGGATTTGATCCCCGGGCTAGGCATTTTATAAAAAAGTATATAATTAATAGTTATCCATTGTTTAGTACTACTAAAAGTACAAACTCTTTGCTTAAATTTTGAATAGATTGCGGTGTGTAAATATCTTAAAACTATTTATTTAACATGACTTACTGATATGTATTTATACACTGTAACAATAAATTTCGATGGAAACTATTAAACGTGATAACGTATAATTTGCCTATCGGTTATATGTTTTTTTAGCCTCTTAACATTTCTTAAAAGGCATTTTATATTCAGCAGGTTGTTTTATAGATTCATTTATTATACGACATGATGCGGTTCAGACTTCACTGATAAGGCAGGTATTGGAATTTTAAATAGCACTTAATAAGTCTTGATCGTGGATTAGGATGGTTGGCTTCATAATGTCTTCGATACTTAGTTTGCGCAATATATTTTATTTCACTTTTGTACGGGAGTGCCGTAGCTTGTTGGACTTGATAAAATGGATGTTTATTTTAAATATTTCGACTTTATTTAAGCTCAAGATGGATTTTGATAGAAAAAGTGAGTTAGTACGCGTCATTTAGTTGATGGTTGTTAGCGAAATGATTTTATATTGATTAATTTACGATTGCGTATTAACAAAAGTCGGAAAAAAATGTGCTGACGCTTAGTGATGTACGCGCTTGCCCGCACAATTTTAAAAACAGATTTAAAACACACGAAGGAATGTTTATACGCGGCGGTTGTCTTTTCAGGCAGAACCCTACGAGGTTTATTTTAATAATAGACAAATTTTTTTACACCTTGAAGAGGTGTACAGAAGACTCCGCGATAATATTACTAAATTATTAAATTTGAAAGAAGAACACACCGACTTACGCTTGACCGTGCGTTTTTGAAACAAACATTTATTTGTAAATATTTCTATTATGAAAATTTTTAAAATCAGCACGCAACACAGAACCATGTGTCCGAATTATAAAATTTTAAAAAAGAACACACCGACTTTCGCTTGACCGGTGCGTTTTTGAAACAGACATTTTGTAAATATTTCCTTAAAGAAAATCAATATAATAATTTATCAATACAGAGCCATGCGTCCGAAATATGAAATTTGAAAAAAGAATACATCGACTTACGCTTGACCGAGGCGTTTTCGAAACAAACATTTTGTAAATATGTATAACCATTATGAAAATTAAAAAATTATTACACAATAGGAACCATGGGTCCGAAATATAAAATTCGAAAAAAGAACACACCGACATACGCTTGACCGGTTTTTTTTAAAACAAAATCAGTGGCATGGCGCCGCGCATATCGTACACGCGTTATCGGCCCGTACACAAACACCGGTTGTCCATTAGAACGCAATCGGGTGGCTGTATTGTCCTGCGATTTTCAATTTAGAACCCTGTTCCGTTCGTGCTTTATGTTCGCCCAAAACGAATAAAGCTCGCCGGTATCGAACGGACGATTCGCTTTTGTTTTGCGCGGGCTATGACGAGTGTGGTCCGGACTCAATGGGGTAAATGTCGACTGTCATATCATTTGTTTTTTTATCTGTAGCAAAATTGTCTGTATCTCAAATTAATTTGAAATTATGATGTCATAATCACGTTTACAACGTGAATCATTAAGATTCCCAGTAAAATAAAGTCGGTAGTACTTATTATATTTATACATTGATAACATTAACCCATTGAACGCCGGGAATACAGACACAATAGAAAATCTATTGTGTCTGGCGCCTTAAGGCGTCATTTGCGGTCAAAGGGTTAACACCAATCCCTATTAATTATATCAGCATTCCTATAAGACTTAGTACTACTTAAGATGCCCTAAGATTATGTTTGTGACAAAAACTCTTTAACACGCTAGAAATAATTTCCCATCAGTTCATAAAAAATAATATCGATATCACTATCTCTATTGTTTATTAATATTTTTTTGAGATGGTAACACGAAACATTGTTTTTTACCATAGACAAGTATAAAGTAACCCATTATCTAGAGTTGTTGTTTGTTGATTTTATTAAGCCGTGTTTATCAGCTAACTAGAAGTGGCGGGAGCCGACGGCGCCGCTTCCCTCTTAATAGCTTATCTCGTCTTGATAATTTTACTCTTAAACGTATTGTGTTTGCCTTTGGAAATTAAAGGTTTTATGACGTCACTTAGGCATTACTGTTGAACGTTCAAAATTCGCATTAATATGTCTGTATGATGTATTAAATTCGACGACTCGTGTCTGATGTTCTAAATTCATTTTATTTTAATTTAGGTATAGAAGTTTTTATACTACGATGTTGACTGGGTTGAAACGAACCTAATACGCTTATAATAGAATTTATTATTGTTTTGATTATGCTCTTAATCGTATCCTTTAATAATAACTGAAATAGTGTTAAATGTGTGTCGCTGATAACCCTCACTCATGACGTCATAGGTCGGTAGGGTTGAAAAGGTATGAAAATAATTACAGTGACAGGTCAAAAAAGTGTCTTCATCTCCAGTTCAAAACAAAAGTTACTTTAAATTTTTTTCATAGACCTTGATCTAGGTCTCCCCGATTTTGAACCAGATATCCTAGTCCTCCTTATTCCTCATAAAGATTTCATCATCCCTTACAGGCAAGCAGGACGCGTGACCACAAAATATATTTTTAACTAGGTTAGGTAAGGCTAGATTATATATAACTTTTATAATTCATAAGCTGCATGAGAAAAGCGGGGGACCGGGATATCTGGCGCAAAATGGGGGAGACCTATGTCCAGCAGTGGACTGCGATAGGTTGAATAGATAAGCAATGTGTCATAATTGATTAAATGTTATTATAAGAAATATAACACCCACCACACCTAGGACATTTCAAGGCTAATAACAGTACCTACGTAAAAGTATAAAGGCTCTTGTAACAATCAGTTAACCAAAAAGTATTTATTTATCACAACACTCGAGAAGTCGCAAAAGGTAAACAATGCGAAATACAACGCTTTGATACAAACAGGGATTACACAGCCCAAGAATGAAGTTGGAATTTTGGGTCACATTTAAAAAGGTAACTGATAAAACTTATCGGAAAGATTTATTCACGTTAAAAAGATATTACCCTGTTTTGTATATAATTCATGTTTAACCAAAACACTTATTTTATCAAGCGAGACATGTATGGTTAAGAATTATTGTCATTATTTTGTTATGGAAGAGAATTGTAAATAGGTCTACAACTGGAACGCCTCAATGGATCATTGGTGTGGACTGCTGCCTTCCGATATGGAGGGCGCAGGTTTAAATCCCAACATGTACCAATGTATCTTCGAATTTCCGAAGTTATATGTTCGTTTATCCGACGCTCTTACGGAGAAGGAAAACATTGCTAGGAAACCTACGCACGCCTGTGAAGAGATTTAAAGTTTGTGCGTGAAGTCGGCAAATCCGCACTGGGCCCGCGTGGACGACTAAGGCCTATACACTCTTTACGGGTAGGCTCGTGTCCCTCGGTGGGGACGTATGAGCTGACGATGATGATGATGATGGGTAACATATTAACATATTTTCTGTACATAATGTATCTCTAACAGAGATTTATGTAGAGCAAAACTGGAATGGTCTAATGCGGATAAGTAGGTGTTAGCGATACGATTATAGTAGCCCGTAGCAATACAGGTTTAACATGCCTTATGAAGCATGAGAAAATAAATTTCGGTCACCCATCCTGTAATTGACCACTGCGAGTTTTCTTATGCCCAGTAATTTTACTAGCTACAGTGCTCTCATCTCGAAACACAGAAGTGCAAAACACTTTTATTTCACAGGACGATAGGATATACTTCTATTTCTAGGTAAGTATCGAGTCTACCATCTAGTAAAACAGTTGAGATGTTACCCATTCGTGTTGAAGCATGACTTTCTCACATTTATATAATTGACCTAATAAAACTGTAAAGTGTATATGTATCTATATCTCAATTTGGAAGATCCCACAGTAGTCCCCGCATTATTATTCCGGATAACACCTTCCCACGGGAGCATGATAAGGGAAACCCATCTGTCATTGATAATTAAGGCTCTTCTATTAATTTCTGTCAATGATATCTTAACTGAATGACATTATTCTTAAATCATCCGGTGAATTTACGCCTTGGTTCTTTGTAATCTCCAGATTCCAAGAACAATACAATGAATTGAACTACTCAAATAAAACAACATAATAAGGTTAACAATGATTTATGAAGCTTGATGATTAACCATTTGACCGCCAGACACGCCTTCTCTTTTCAACCTATCGCAGTCCGCTGCTGGACATAGGTCTCCCCAGTCTTGCGCCAGATATCCCGGTCCTTCGCTTTTCTCATCCAGCCTCCACTAGCGGCCTTTCGCAAGTCGTGAATCCATCGGGCCGGAGGGCATCCTACGCTACGCTTACCAAGACGCGGTCTCCACTCCAGAACTCGTCTGCCCCAACGGCCATCGGTTCTGCTAGCCCACGCTA
The DNA here is from genome assembly GCA_019425675.1 of Leucinodes orbonalis. Taxonomy (NCBI): domain Eukaryota; kingdom Metazoa; phylum Arthropoda; class Insecta; order Lepidoptera; family Crambidae; genus Leucinodes; species Leucinodes orbonalis. The sequence continues at coordinate 58,099 of PQWD01002581.1, forward strand.
CAGACACGTCTTGAAGCGTCGCAAACAATAGATTTCTAATTGCGTCTGGATTCCTAGCAGTCCTTCGGTTAAGCGAATTGCGCGAAGGATTTAAGATTGCACAAATTATAGTTTCTTAATTGCCGCCAAGACGAATCAAACGAAGCGCAAGAGCACTATCTACTTTTCTCGAAGTGTTTCGTCGTTTTTTTTAACTTTCATAGAGTTGGTTTTCGATATACCAGGTAGTTCGTATTCTTAGGATAAGATGTCGAGGATAAATTAAGTGCACATACAAAGTCTCAATTGAATAGCTCGAATACTTTCGATTTTATTGATATTATAAAATACATCGATTTCGTCACTGACTCATCACATCTGTTTGTCTCGGGGGGACAGGTGCAGTGCGTCATCGATGGAGAATAAGTCTACCAGTTGTTGGTCTCATTCAATGCCACTCTAAAATGATCATCAGGATCATGATCAGGCTTATCACTTACCTTCAGGTGATAAAAAAATGATGCCACGGCCTCATGAAACTAGTGTGGATTTACGTTTAAATGAGCTTTCGGAGGCCTTTAAAGCCCAAACCATCCCATATTTGTCTCATATAAAAGGTCGGCAATGCACTACGGACGGACAGACTAGGCCTATTCTAATAGTAGACTGCAGTTGTAACTTTATCTTTAAACTGTCTAATCCAGCAATAAATAACAAGCAATTGTTAAAGTTGAACCTAAACAATAGCTCATAACCACCTCTATATCTCCTTTCTATGCAAAATCGATAAGGACGCGACACTAATAAATGATGTATCGATAAGTCGACTTACATAACTCGACATCGATACTCGACACTACGATTGCTCCTTTTAAATGTAAATTGTGTATAATATATATTTGTCATAGTTGTAATAGAAAGTGAGAGATAAGATGGTTGATACCTTTTATATGGTGTCCAGATTGTTACATAAATATTTGGTGTCGTGTAATTTGTGCATGTAATAATCCGTTTGTGTATGTGTGAAATGACTCACACATATGTAAATGTAGAAATATGATAAAACAACAGATTTGGTCAATTCCTTAAGCAAGAATTACTAATCTACACAACAAGCATTTTTTTTTGGGTAACAAGAATTCAAAGTTCTATGTGAGTTCCTGGCTGCAAAACGAAGATGTGAGAAAGGTCATTTGAATAACGTTTCCAAAAATCTGCTTCGGGTTTTATGTATTTAAAAATTGTACTTTTTCTGAACTTGATAGGTGGATGCACACTTTATTGTTCACAAGTAAAATCAAGAAATGTATACGTATAAATAAAATTGGAGTGTCTTTTTAGGGTTCCGTAGCCAAATGGCGAAAAACGGAACTCTTATAGATTCGTCAAGTCTGTCTGTCTGTCCGTCCGTCCGTCCGAATATCGCAACCCCTTTTTTCTCCAAAACTATAAGCACTACACTATTCAAAATTTGTACGTATATGTATTCTGTAAACCGCTATTAGGTTTTGGGTGAATCTTAGTTCAATATTTTTGACGATTTTATCGAAAATAAGAAATCCTTGTGGCACATCAATATTTTTTTACCAGAATCGTTTCTAGGTTAATATAATTGAAATTGATAAAAGAGGCACCGTTGTGAAGTTCTATGTTGGAGATAATGATGACGTGTAGAAGTTAATGATTTATTGGTGAGGAAAAATTACGACTGATACGGATAATGATTTTGTGGTGTTTAAATGTTATAAGTTACAAATCTAATGAAAGAAAACCACTCTATTAAGAATCAACAAAGTAGTTTAATTATAAAATCACATTAAAATGCGAGTCACCATCGATAGGACGCGCTTAAATGTAGATCAAAATTCAAAAGTTTATTCAGAAAATAGGCATTTGCAGGCACTTTTTCAAGTCAATTTACATTTGAAATGATATTTAATTTCATAAAAATTATGTATATTTAATTTAATTATAACCACATTTAGTGCGTTTCTAAAATTATCATTCACATCTGCACACAGTCACACAGCTCTGAGTTGTGCTCAAAATCCTTATCCAGCCAGGATTTTAAGTTTTACATGATACCATTAAACAAATAAAATTATGTCTCTCTCTGTCTCTTCAACCTATCGCAGTCCACTGCTGGACATAGGTCTCCCCCATTTTGCGCCAGATATCCCGTCCTCCGCGTCCTAAATTATGTATTTAAAATAAATTATTTCTAACCAATTTCTAACATTAGGAACTTTAGCATTCACAATTAATGAGTTTACTAATCCTTTTACTCCAGACAAATATGAGATAATTAATAATCATCATGTTATATAATGGACAATATTGAATAAAAATATTAGTTACATTAAAATTTAGAAGTTGAGGGTTTTGGTTCTCCATAATCCCCAACTTTAAAAGAGTTAATGTGTCCTGTTATAATGTCAGAAAAAACAACTATTTGTTTATTTGGATTTTGCTGACGGATACCTTCTGCCTGGTTTCTAGTGCCTAATTTAGACAATGGAGCTACATTATTTGGATCAATATTTTCATTATTTCCGTAGCTATAATTTGGTAGACGTCTTGGATCATATCCATGGATTCATTTCTTATCTGCATTGCAATCAAAGCAGCTGAGTTGTCTGAGAACTGTCGTTGGAACCGTAATATTCCATATAACCTGATACACGGAAAGGGTGCCTTTAAAAGGTTTAAAATTTTTTGGAATTAATAATTCCTTGGCAATTATTTCCTGTTTATCTACCTTCTTGATTGTAACCGCATCATCGACTGTTTGTATCAACGTATTACAAAATTGATCATAAGTGCCGATATCTTTACCAAAAAGAGTCATACGATCAGCTGTCCTTTTAAGAACTGCTCCAATCCCGTCAGGAGCACCCTTTCCGTGTCCCGCTTCAGAGAAATTCCAAGTTATTTCTTAATTTATGAAAATCTTGACATATTTGTGCTATTATAAAAACATATATTTATTTCGGTATTGTGAAGATGGTAAGTCAGATAAGAAATGTAGAGTTTCAGTTAAAGGATTCACTTCAAGTACATGTTGAATCAGGGGCACCAAGTATGCCCAAATAGCTGGTGAGTCATGCCGCAAGCAATCACTTACTGTGCAAAAAGAAATTGGATTAACTGTACCGAAAGTAAAATTGTGAGTGTACGCTACAGAAGTGTGTAAAGACACTTGTTGGTGACTACCACCAAAATAGAATGCTTGGACTTTTTCGGCAAATTTAAGATTATAATTTTATGAAAAATCAACATGTAGAACTGCTTCCTGAACCGACAGTTTGTTTTTAAGATCTTTTATGTTATTATATTGGAAATTAATTTTGTGAACATGTTTTAAGAATGCTTTAATATCTGCTTCAAATTTAGTTACAGCTTCTGTAGCACATAGCGTAGTCTTTATTTATTCAGTCAATTGTTGTTTTTTTCTTAGTTCCATTTTAAGAGAAATTTCTTTCATTGTTTTTCGCCATTCGTAAAATGATACATTGCCATCGGAAACATTAAAATATTCAAGATGATTTGACGAACAAGTATTACAAGTTCTATTTAAACAATCTGCATTCCGCGAGTCACAACACAGTTTTGATAGTAATTGCTCTTACGTTTACTACGCAAGCCCTATGCAAACCTTGTATCAATAACTCAATGTTAAGATGTCGTGAACAGAAACAAGTATCTCTATTGGTAGGTTTTGGAAAAACGGTCCAAAAGGGTCGTAGTTCACAAAAGGTCGAGTATCTTATTTTAATACCAACTTGAGCAATAATTTTTTGATAAAGTGTCTTAAGTGGAGCATTCAGATACCGTTATTGCATCTTTACGTTATTTTTTGTCACAAACTCTTTTTTAGCAGCACTAAGAGTACTATTATCATCCTCATTATAAAATTGATGAACTTTTTCTACGTAAAATTTCTGACCTGACAATATGCATGAAGATGATAATTTAGTTCCAGTTTGTTTTACTACTTTAGGAATGTTTGTTTGATTTTTATTCTTACTCGTTTGCACTTTAAGTTTCCTTTTTAATCTTTGAATGCTTTTTCTTTGGGCTTCAATCTTCTTTTTATATTTTTTAATAGTATTTAGCAACATATACCTCTTATTATATTCATTATAGCGTATACTTTTTATCACCTTTTTCATAGAAGTCATTTGATGCAATGGATCACCTTCCTTCTGTCTTTTCCTGTCCCTCAGTCTTATCGCTCTCGGTTCTATTTTCTTCGGCCGCTTCTATTAAAACTGGTTCAAACGGAGACAATACCGTATTTTCTTCTTGCTTTTGTCTGTACCTGTTTTAAACGTAACACACTATTATAGTATCGTAATACATTTGAAATTAAATATAGATAGGAAATAAATTGTATATTATAACTTTTGGAATTTTCCTTCCATTTCTTTCTTTGCTCACGTTGAGCGCGAAGAGATCGTTCCTTTATAGATTTGATTTTACCTTCTTCTTTTCTTTTTTTATACTTGTTACGTCTTTTCTCTTGTTCTATAGCTAATAACTCGGGATCATTTTTTATTTCTAAATATCTTCTCTTTTTACACAGTCGTTGCTGTGCTAGACGATGTTCTTCTGTAGCTTTTATATTTTGGGCGGCATTTTCATTAACACCTTAAAACAAAAATTCGTGCTTTAAAATTAAAACTTTTAATGTAATAAACATTATTTTAAACAAAGTTGAACACACGCAAAGCTTTAAAACTAATGTTATTAGCAGACTTAAACGTCTTAAACAATATTCAATATTAATAATATTTATTAAAAATAATGTATTTATATTTAACATTACAGTTAAAGTATTCTTAAAAGCAAAGAGTCATTATCCTCAACAGCTATCATTATTGGAAACGGAACATATCATTATATTACCTATTTGTCATTATACGCAACACAGATTTTGAGGAAAATGATGTTGGCGAAAATGACGAAATCGAGAAAACAGGTTTTTACCGGTTGAAACTGAACAAATCCTGCATCGAAGCAGATTGATTTGAAAAAGTTCACATTCGATACATACAAGCAGCAAACGATATGGTTCATATGACAATTACTTCCAACAGCAAACAGCAAAAGTATAATGACTTTTTAGATGACAAATTTGTAAGAACGAAATTTAAGCTTACCTGGTCGATAAACGCGATACGAGAACTCCGTTCCACTCTCGCAGCTCGACTGAGAAAGGTGCGGGGAGCATATCGCGGCTTCAAACTCAACGTGAATTTGAACTTTTACTTAAGATTTATCAAAACCATTCTTGATGCGTATAATGATTTTTTTTATGACAAACTTTTAGAGGGTTGGTTTTCTAGATTAATATGAAAGAAATGTGTATAATTTACGATAAGTAGACTTTTAATATTTGAGAATGAATTGGCATATAGGAATAAGACGTTCGGGTTTGCATGATTTTTTTATCAGACTTGATATACACGCACAGCCTTGTGGGACATGCGGGATAATGACGTTTGAAGCACATTTAGACTTAATTTTGTAATTAAAGTATGTTTGATGTTCTTTTTTATGTGTTAAATAGTTGTGATAATAGTTTAAGTATTTTAAAACCTTGTTGCGATCAATTTGGGTTTTATTAAGAAGGAGTATTGAGACCGGACGCATTTTATCCTCCCTTTTTAAGATTCACCCTTTTAATAAGTAACTTGGAACATATTAACATATTTTGGGGTTCCCCATACATTGAAATTAAACTCAAAAATTTCGTACCACCCCGTGTGGGGTATCAATGTGTAGAGCTTAAAAAATGATAATGAAGTTTCTTATATATTTTTTTTATAAATTGAATAGTTTGCGCGATAGACACTTACAAAGTTGAAAAAATTGTGTCCCCCCCCCTCTAATTTTTCAACATTTTTTTTACTATATGCATATGATTATACAATGCGTGCATACACCAAAACATCATTATTTAAAATACGGGTAGATGATGATGATGAATTCTGGGAAGTTTAATATTATTTTACTTGAAAATAAAGAATACCTAATCATCTTTTAATTGGATATCTGCCATTATAATTTACTTACCATACAAGTGAGTTTAAGTATATAACAATTAATGTCTAGCCCTAACCGTATGGATACGTATACCTCCACCCACGATACTGATCAATTTGCCACCATTAAACCCAAATCGCCATAACAAAGGCCCCACGTATTAGGCTTATACACATATAAATCTTATGAAGCCAGGGTTGGCAGGCGATTCAACCTGCCAACCCTGGCCTACAACAACGAGCTATGTAGTGATATATATAATACTAATAAATTTTATTGGTCTGGGTCATTGTTTAAAGTGAAGTTTTTTTTATTATGGGGTAATCGAGCATTTGGACGCCTGGTTGTATCGCTCAGAAAACATATCCGATCTTCTTCTTAGCGTATCGATAGCAAAAACAATTAAACTGTAGAAGCCTAAAAACTAGCCACGGCAGCAGCGCTGTCCGCAGCCGACATCAAATCCTGCAGAGAACAGCTACTTGGGCAAGCAGGACACGACATAAGGTGAATCATCGTTTGGGCCGCACCACAAAGACAAGACAGTCCAAATCAAGGCCGGCCGAAAACCCCCCATCTGGCTAAATTGTCCCTACTCCGACCTGTCAAAGTCCGAAGCCTATTTAAAGACTTCCAGGTCGGCCAAGACAAATCATAGCCAGGAGGAAGCCTCTCAAAAATGGGAACAAAGGGATTCGGCAAAGTAACCGTCTCACGCCAGAGCTTCAATCTCTCGATTTTAGGATCCATGTACAAAGGCTCGACACACTTGAGAAAACATATCCGATGGCAACTGACAAATCTTAACCTACAAATAAATACACATAAGCCATAGTGTCTTGGTTTCATCGTCATTATAGCCCGCATAACAAACTCTTTACCACGCATACCAATCCCTAGCAATGGACATTCATCGGCTATCCACCACCTTAACCAGGTCATCTGGTTGGGGGTCGACTTACGCTCGTTTTCTCATTACGTGGACGTCACTCGAGAAGTTTCCCGCTTCTTCAGCGATTTTGCATCATTGAGCACAAATATCAAATGTCAAGGCCGGCTACAAATATTATTGTTATAATTTTGCGAGACTTATTATTGTTTCAATTATTTTCTTACATGAAGACGTAAGAAAATAGTTGAAACAATAAGAAGTCTCGTTTTCAGCCACAGATCTTCTATTATCCACTAGCTAAAGGCGACAGTATCTAGGTACTAACTTTCCTGCTTGGTTGCGAACTAAATTTGTAAAAAATACTTAAAATCCAACTATAAGAAATGTTATTTTTAAATAGAACTTCTTGCCAGCCCTAGTGATAAGGGGCACATATCTATTGTAACACACACATGCGCATACATAGCGAGGCGGCAACACTGGTAGCAGGGGAGATAAATATTGTATGAACAACACAACTCGGCAGTTTGGCTCATCAATTATTAACTGCGGTGGAAAGACGAAAACCCCCAATTTTTACATGCATTGTTCCGTTGTTGGGTTTACTGCCTATTTTTGTGACGTTTACTGTCCTCCTTAAGTTTATTTTATGTGTAGGCTAAGTGGTTTGTGACATTGTCTTGTATTGATGTCATTGTTGTTCTTTACCATCACTTTGCAATGAAATGATCAAAATTTTGGATATTTTTTTATTTTAATTTACTTTACTTTGTCTCATAGTAAGCAGATAATGACACAACATAAATACAAAAATCACTGTGCAAAAATGATAAGCAATTTTTTACAAATAACCTCATCAATATGGAATTATGTAAAGGATTTTTATTTCTTACAATATATCAGATAACTAGTAAAGTTTTCTCTTCTCCTAAAATTACGTAAAAGGTGCAAATTATTGATTTTAAAGAGCCATTAGTACTGGACACCAAACAATGCATCAAATAATAATTCAATTTTATGTTTGAAGCCTAGAATTTAAGATAATCCTTTAATAATCAATGAATACTAGAACATTTGTAGATAATCGCATATGGTTTAACATTAATTCCGTTCAATATAATAATTTTGCTATTAATCCCAATTTAACAATCCAAACCGAAATCAAAGCATCAATTCAAAATTACACCAATCAGTAGGTATATCCAAACTTTATCGAATAATTTTGCATTACCTCGAAAGTGTGGAACAGTATTGAATAAGTAATTAATCAATTTCAATTTCCTATTCCCGTAATTGAAGTTTACGATACAAAGTGAAACGAGCTTGAATATTAGGGGCCTCAATCGAGCCAATCGTAAACCGACTTCCTCGTACTATTTACACATTCTAAAGGTCGATATTCGTTTCGTTGGAACACTCGATTTGGCTTCGACAAATCGAATCGTGCTCGTTGCACGATCTAACACGTAATGTGCCCGCCAATACGAACATAGCGGCTGCCTCTTTATTTATTTACCGAAGCTGCTTCATTTTCTTCCTGTAATTTTTTCCCTTGTATAAGTGAATATTAAAACTCCCCGAATTAGGGTGCCACGATTTGTTATCGAGAATCCAACCTTTTTTCGCCTCTAAAAGGTTCATTTTGGAATATACCGTCGCCCAATTTAATTTCGCAAGATTCATTGTTGGCGATGTAAATAGGGTCTTTATTTTGTTTGTTGTAAGGTGTATATTTGTTAGATTTCATTTCGTTGTGAGGAGTCACATCGGATGTCGTCTTGTAATTGCAGCTTGTAGGCTGTCTCCTTCGTGATTAGGAAACAAATCCGTTAGCTGATTGATACAGGGTGAGACACTGAGAGGGCGATGTGTGTACCTTAATTTTTATCGCTCTTCTTTTTCTTACCGTGCTTTATTTGATTGTGAATGTATAGGCTCTTAAATTATTAGTGTATGTATATATGAAATTGCTAAATATACGCAAAAAATATCGTATTTTTCAAATATATTATAAGGTCATTGCTAGATTTCAAAATAATATTAATTTTAACTTTTACATAATTATTTATGCTACTCTTTGTTTTCTTTTGTTTGTACTTGTTACTCTTGGTCATTATATTTTATATTTATTATAAGTAATTGAAAATGGCTTATATTTAAAAGACGAAAGAGGTCCTGTAGTTATTGTTTTTGTTGTAACATCATCCAACCTCTATTATACATAGAATAAGCGTAGATAAGTAATATATGTTATAAATTTTTTAATGAGGTAATAATAGGTAGGAATAAATAATAAAATCGAGAAATGATATAAACGATGCATGTCTAGCAGCTGATTTCACAATTTTACAAAATCTATATTGAGAGAACTCAATAATAAATTTACATTTTCGCCATTAAGTAACTGCCAGGCTTGATGTTTAAATAAAGCATTCATTATATTTTATCTTTCATTTCAGCTTGTTTGAAATTGCTTACGGATTTGGTCGTCTCATTTATAATGCAATGAGTTTTTATTGGGCCATAATCTTCAAGCTTAAAATGCTTTGTGGGTTTATTTTGGTTTTCGCAACTCATCGTTTGATGGATTTGATATACATAGATGCGCTTTTATTTATTATGAAATTAATCATAATCACGTTAGGATTCTGTGTGTCAAATAAATAAATAATAGTATGATGCTTCCTATATGATTCTTCTATATCATAGTGTTTATTCACGCAATATTAATATAATTCCAATCGAGTAACTATTTGTAAACCTCAAAACACAAGTATTGACTGCATTCAGTAGTTACGCCAATATCTGAGTTTTTTTTAGTTACTTGCAGGTACACATAACGACAATCAAACTTAAATTACTAAAAGCAACTTATAACAGAAAAAAATCCTACGTTAACAGGTAGAGGCCGACTCATGGCACTAAGTTCCTTTGTATTTGTTTAATGCTTAAAGTGTAAATCAAAAAGTCTTGACTATGTAGTCATATCTTTTTACTTAATGATATTTTAATTTAAATTCCAATGCAGATTAAACAAGGTAAAATAAATCCAGTTAAATTATTTTTAACCGAACCTTCCGCAAATAAATGTAATTAAATATCTGAAAGGAAAACCGTCGAGAAGGCCTTTTCTAATTAACAAAGCACATCTTAATTAGCTGACATAAATTAGGCAGATTCTACCGCGAGCAGGTTTACGCTTTGAGGTGAGCGCCACCTAGTGATTGTTATCGAGAAACATTTTATAAGTATGAAATTGTTAAAATTTTTGTGAAGCATACAACTTTTGCTTTGGAAATCGTTTATGGTATCTAAGATGCTGCGGTTTTTAGGCATTATAATCATCAAAATCAGTTCATTAAACGTCCCCACCGAGGGGCACGAGCCTACCCGTAAAGGCCGTATAGGCCTTAGTCGTGCACGCGGGCCTAGTGCGATTGTTGGCATTATAATATATTTTTAGATTTAAAAAAAAATGTATATTGAACATGTTAGCAATCACGACGGTTTGAAAGTGGCAATTGTCTTCTACACAAAAGAAACTACAACACAAATGCGAACTTATAACTAAAAGATGTTTTGTCACAGAGTCCCAAAACATTAGGTATATTGTATTTGCTTCACATTATTTTGTGTTTGCAATCGTTGCCATTACAGAGGTGACAAATTTTGTAAGACATACATAATATATATATAATAGGGGAGAAAATTACAATCACGAAATATGCGAGTATATTTCTCTCAGTGAAAAGAGAAACATACAAACAGCTGACATTAAAATCTAACGCAGAGCTATCACTAAAGTGTTATACTTTTTTTGAAATGTAATTTATTCAGTCATCTCATTATTTCCGATTCACAGATTCCCAACTTCTACCGGGTGTACTTTACGTGTAGGTTTATATGAAAATCCTCATCAACCACCAAATTAATAACAAACTGCTTAAAACCATCTCAATGTCTGCGCTAAGGACTTATAAAATAATCAAGGGAAATTACTAATTGCCACCCCACTTCGTTGGCTTATTTAAGGCGAGTTTAATTGTACCTCACTTTATCTAATTATAAAGACGAGCCTTAACTCGGGACTCTGTGAGGAGAAGGGATGTAGATTAGTCGATAATTTTGCCGATAAATTTCAAAAAGTAAATATGATACCTGTGGGATTCTATTTAAATTGCATTTATTTACTTCAATAAAGCTAGAAAAACACTTCATTTAATTTCAATATAGATAATTATCTAATCTTAAGCGTGTCGCACATTAAATATTACAAAGTAGAGTTCAAAAATCAATATATTACCTAAGTAAAAAGTTTATATATTGATTTCTTTAACTCAGGTCAATAAAAAGACATTTTTGAAAATTATATAAATACATATTTATTTATGAGAACATTTCAGTGAATAAACCGCCATCCTATACTAGATCATACGTTTTGTAAACTAATGTAAGTGTATTCTATATAAAATAGATCAACACAAACAGGCATGAATGTAACAGACACCAATCTATCCGTTCAATCTCAACCTTAACCAAATCTGTCGTCAATGTCGTGTTTTTATACGAATACGTGTCTACATTCATCGATAAAAATGGCAATACCTGCCCAGCACTAGACCACACCTCGTACATTACCGTTCTAATAAAGTTCTTGCTACGATAATAGACTTAGCGCTTTGTTCAATCATTCATTACCGTCGGTGTTTTCCGTCCAGAGCAATTAGAGCCCTCGCAACTCGTTATAACACCACCCTCCCTTTGAATATCCCATTCATCGCCGAGGGGGAGGGATCTGCGCTAATTTGTCGGTTGGGCCACGGAGGCTTCATCTGGGGTGGCCATATATCAGTCTAAAGTTTGAATTCAACGAACGAATTATTATTTTATTCGTGCCACAGTTGGTTCTAATGAATTACAATGTCAAAGTTTCTTCATACAGGTTCTCGAGTTTCTCATCGTTTTTTCGAGTTTTCTCATCGTTGTACTGTGAGACTTGTAAATAATGCTCGCGTGTCATACTGTTCTGCGAACGGCTTTAGTTTGTATTTTCTGTTTATTAAATACAATTCCTTATTAGGATTTATACCATCTTAGTAGTAGTATTAACTTCGTAGTTATCCTCAAAAGTTTTGACATAAATATTAATATCTGAACTATTATAAATTAGACACAATACAAAAGCAGATTATATTTGGTACCAAATACAAGGGTAAATATCAAAATAATTAAAGTTGTTAAAGTGAACAAAATTTAATCGCATTCAATAAATACCCTTATCAGCTTATGGCAAGAGACTTACTATCACCATAACCAGCTGTTCTGTATACAAAGTGCTTAGATCTGGTGTTTAATTTATGAAGAAAGAAAACTAGTCTCTTACAAGTACAGATACCCAAAAGTACAATTATAGCGGTATAAACTCTAAAGACAACCTTGATTACACTACATACATATCTACATAGTTTTGCATAACTAGTGCCTTGAACGTCTAAAATATCGAAGCTTTCAACTGCTGAAATGTTCCACATTATGGAATACTACTATACTCGGCCCAGTGGTTAACACGCCAAACGTCAAACCCTTATAAGGGCTTCACTAATGAACACTTAGGTACTCTTGAACAAGTGATCAAAGCACACGGTCGGGTCCGAAAATTTTCAATGACGATAAGACTCTTACAATAATTGAGACAGTTTAAGTAACTTCAATGCGTTTGCGATAAACCAGACTAAAAGGTATCTTTGAAACTTATCAGGAGTCGGTATGACCTTACTGCCATGCATTTAAAGGTCATTTTGTAAGTGAATGCAAATTAATGTTGAATAAACCCAGTGGTAAGTCGGTATCTTTTAGTGTGACACAAGACTCCGGACCAAAGTAATGGTTGTATGATCGAGATATTTCCATTTTGCGGTGTTCTCTTTATTTAAAAAAGGACCATTTACGAGTATGTTGCGATTAATTACATTGTCGGTGTATTTTATTAAACAATTTATGTTTAATTGTATTAACAGCTTGTTTAATGAGTAGGTACATGGATAAGACACTGGTTATTATTGGAGTACAAATAATTATGGATCAAGAGTTATTAAAGGTTCACCAGTATATAATAAAATATTGAATATTGTTGCGAAAATAATACTTATGGAGTTTATGTAAACAGTTTGGCACTTTACAGTATTACTCTATTTTTAATTTTTACCTCTTAGAACCATCAGCGCTTACCACTTCCCGGTGAATCTCTAAAGACTATCACCACCTTACAGCGGAACACCAACACCATCCGAAAAAAATCATATACTAGCCATTGCCAAAAATACAGCGTTTTTATAATCATAAGTTGAATATTGTTCATATTTAATCGGAAAGATAACAAAGTCTAAATCGTATTAAACTTTTTTTCTAGTGAAAGCAACAAAGGCAATCATCACTGCTTACAACAACTTGATCCATTTATATTCATTACAGAAAAGACCAAGGAGATCCCCCACTTTCGTCAGTTAAATTTTAAAGTAAACTGACGCTTAGCCTAAAGTGTGTTCACCCCTTTTAAGTAAAGGTTACTAAGAGTTAAGTTGTTGTAAGTTATACCTAATGCGACCACAGAATTAACTTTTGGACTCGGCCACTTTTAGCATAGATATTTCACAGAACTAGAAAATAATATAAACAATTTATGCATTTTATTTACTAAATTCTTTATTATACTCAACACCAACCACAACATTAAAATATATATTAAATGTTTATCAAGATCAATGTTAGAGCGTCGGTGGCTCAATGGTGTGGACTGTCGCCCTCCTACCGGACGGCTGAGGTTCAAATCCTGCCACGTACCAATGTGTTTTCGAATTTTCGAAAAATATATGTACGTTTTCCGACTCTCTTACGGTGAAGGAAAACATCGTGAGGAAACCTGCGCATGCCTGCGAAGAGATTCAAAGCTTGTGCGTGAAGTCGTCCAACCCGCACTGGGCCCGCGTGGACAACTAAGGCCTAACACCCTACACGGGTAGGCTCGTGCCCCTCGGTGGGGACATTTAATGAGCTGATGATGATGATGTTAATCAAGAAGTAACAATAGGATAGAGTGAACCCTATAAGTTTAAAAATATTCATTTTAGTGCAATTAAAAATTTGATATATACTTAAATACAAAGTGACATCCCGCCGTAACGGTATACGTGAAAAGATGTGTATTAAGAGCATGCTATTTAAACATGGCGTTAATAACTGTCTCATCTAGGGGATGGTAATCTACGTTTTGTGGGTGAAAATGATTTGGGAGTTCTCGACTGGTTGCCCAACAGATCGCCGTGTAGGCTGCGGTCGAGTTTACCTCATTCTATATATATTTGTTATTCCCATAATAAAACCAAAAACATTGCTTGAATACTTTATAAAGTTACCGATTAAACACTTTATCAATATTTGTGGTATCTACGAAATTTCATCTGTTATTTTTCATGAATAAGAATAGTTTTTATTAATTCCAATTACTTATGAAGTACATAGTTATACTTAAGTAACAACAAAATGCAATGATTTAGAAAATATTCCGTAATTGTATACAATTACGGAATATTTTCTAAACACTTATAAGTATTAAATTGTATTTGTGGTTACAAAATAACAGTGCTTCTAATATTGTTTTTTGTAATGATTGAAACTACAGCTTAATCGTATTAAATCCAAAATGTTACGTAATAATGATCAACCAACTGCATGCAGACAAGATTGAGCTGATATAATCCGAGACTTGTGGCCCGACGGATCAATTCCATTAATTATGCAGCCAGAAGGCGTTATGGTGAGAGCGGCTTCGCACCAAGTTTCAGGTTTATTGCTCCAGACGATGTGCTGACTCTAAAGATCAACTTGATGGTATGCAGCGACTAAGTCTAAGTAAATTGCTTTGCATTATGTCGGCACCGAGAATTCATAATATAGTGTATACACTTTAGACTATGAAAACTGTAATATTCACAAGGTCATATACTATTTTTTGTAGAACACAAACACTCGAGACAAGTTATTTCTTAAATCAATAAAATTAACGCACAAACATTTTAAATAGATAATAAAACATTTTAAATAGATAATAAGATTTTGTTAAACACAACTATGACTAGCAAGAGATACGACCGAATTCCCAACAAATTCTTTGCAATACTGTAATTCCTTGTTCAATATTAAAACAGTAAAACACTTTTTTAATACCTATTAAGTACTGAATACTAAAAACCTTTCAAAGTTATCTGCGTATCATATTTCAAATGTATAATATATAGTTTATACTATATATATATATATATATATATATACTGATGTAAGGTACATCAATTTAATACGGAAACCGAATGATACCTGTGAAATGGCCGACTAATTCGCTGTCGTCATTAGTACCTATTAGCTAATTGACATAAATCACAATGGACCCCCTAAATGCCGCATTTCTAAGCTCATTCTATATTTAAAGCGCTTTAGCAAATGCGGTAACCAACAGCCGGTGACATACGGTAATTGTATTTATAAACGACATGAGTGGTTGTGTCTACGTATCCTGACTGAAAGTGTAGTCTTTTAACAATGTTATCAATACAGTTAATACTTAATTTAATTGAATGTAGGTACGAATATTGTTAATACTATCGTGAATACAGTTCCTTAAAACTATGTATAAACAAATCCCACTACAAACATTTCATGTAAAATGTTGCCAAAACTACCTCATAAGAAAGAAAAAAGATTTTTTTTTTTATAATAAGGTTTGTGCTGTGAAAAAGATATCAGATCTCATGTAGAGCCAAGCTCCTTAATCTACACAGCCTAACTTGACCGACCCGTACTTCAACAAATTTTACATATCAGTAAAGTTAAGGTTTTTGACATATAATATTATAGTCGCAGTAGACTATTTGGTAATTGCAGCCAATTCTGCATGTGCATTTATAAACATAAAATTAAGCAAGAAGAAAAACATTTCATCGTAACTAAATAATTTTCTGAAGCATACATCGACTATAAAGGCATTTGATTCGTTTTCCATCACATATTTTGATGTCCATTAGATTGCATTAGTTCAAGCTACATAATGCATGACATGTCTGCGATTCTGAATATTGCAAGCGAGGGATTTAAATTTACATGATTTTAATGTGATGATAATTTTGGCTGTCATTATTCTATTGAAATATTCATTATTCACGGTTAGCTAACTATAAACACTGAATTTGAATAACTTTTACCTTTATGCTGTTCAGCCTGTGAAATTTTAATTGTCGCTATGGAATAGTATATTTCATTATATGTGATCGTTTATTTGAAACAAATAGATTTTCAAATAATTCCAGCCAAAGAGCTTTCTGTAAGTTTCGTTCGTTTCAAAGGTAGTTGGAGTTGTTTATGACATCTTTTTTGTACCTTAATCTAACCATATTTTGGTCTTATAGCATTATTTTTCACATTTTTTTTCCAACTCCATTAAAAAGGAATATCGAAAAAATATTTTCTTTGCTATTCGGGCTCAAATACTCAATTAACGCTGTTTTTTCATTGTTACAGACGGCAAACTGCAGAAGAGCGCGAAGCCGAACGACAAGCGGCCAATCGTCTAATGCTGTCGCTGCAAGCTGAAGCGCTAAGCAAAGGGTACATGCCAGAACCTCCACCTGGCTCCACACCGCTGAGTGCGCTGCATTACCAAAGCAGGTAGCAGCGCTGCAGCACCCCCTTCCAATACAGCGCTGAGCGCGCTGCAGAACCTCCAACCCTGGGCTGGGAATCAAAGCGGGTTTATAGGTGCACCTACCAGCAATGCACCAC
Source organism: Leucinodes orbonalis (assembly GCA_019425675.1). Classification (NCBI taxonomy): domain Eukaryota; kingdom Metazoa; phylum Arthropoda; class Insecta; order Lepidoptera; family Crambidae; genus Leucinodes; species Leucinodes orbonalis. The sequence goes on from PQWD01002581.1 coordinate 74,846, forward strand.
CGCACCCGCCTCCGGTGGCTGAGCCTATATGTTGAGCGGTGTTGTATTGATTCTCGTGCACAATGCGAAATATGCAAGTTCTATTAATATTCCTGAAATTCATTATTCAACTAACAGCCTTGAACTAAGTCTCATAAGAGACACATGACTTCCTTTTTGTAATTTTGTTGATAAGGTTTATTTTTAGGTTAAAGAGGTCTCAATTTGTAAAATGACGTGTGAATTGTGAAAAACCAAATAATTGATTATGTGTACGATACAGCACTCTTCATGAATTTTAATGAACAGTATTTTTTGAGTTAAAATTTTTAATAAGTTCAAATAATGTGCAATTAAAATAACAATAGAATAGCTCAATTCTCAGGTTAGGTCAAACTTTTCAATCTAAGATACTCATTATAATAATTGATTAAATTATCTGTTTTTGGATATATGTAGGATCAATAAGATTGTAAATAGTTCAATAGTTAATATTTGAATTGTATGTATTATTGTAGTAAGTATACATTTGAAGGTTTTCCTTTTCTACGACATCGATAAATGTAAATAGAGATTTTGTCAGTATTATTATTAGTAAATAGTTATACATATTTAAAATTGTCTTAATCAGTTAGATTAAGAACATTGAAACTTAAATTTGTATAAATCTTAAACCGTTATAGATTATTATACTTATTTTAAAATAGTTTAGTCGGCTCTATGTACATATTTAGTATTATAAAATACAAAATTATTGGCCCTTTGCTATTTTACCAATACCAGTAAGTATCAAAACCATAATTTTTATATAATGCAATGTCACGAACAAACATTTTATTATCAACTATTCAATTCTAGTTAATGCCATGTTTTTATTACAGATGTTTTTTGACTACGAGTAAAAACTATTGTGATATATAAGAGAATAATAGTGTATATTTGTATCACGGTACCTGAACAATTCAAAATGCTATATACTACAAAAACTGCACGGCTCTAAATCAAAACTTCAAATTATCTAATCGATTTGTTCACAAAATTAATATTAAGTGCTCTTCTAATAATGAAATTAGGTCTCCAAATCCAACTTAGTTTCCGTCGAAATATGAGATACAAGTTAACTTTTTATCTTTTGAAGTTGGGTGATGCCTGTATATTTTACTTAATGTAAGCAACCTAATATCTAGCAAACAGTAATGTTAGTTGACCGAAGGGTTTTATCAGTTAAAACATTTCAAATGCTGCTTCATTTATAGTGAAACCAAATTAAATTATAAATATTTCTATTTCTGAATTTATTTAAAAAAATACCACAGTTTAATTTTGTGTTTCTTTAATTAAACCGAACTAAACATAAAAAGAACTAAATGTAACCTTATTTGTATGTACTCTTAACATATTTTAGAAGAGGCAGAATACTTCCTATTCAACCTATCGCAGCCCACTGCTGGACATAGGTCTCCCCCATTTCGCGCCAGATATCCCGGTCCTCCGCTTTCCTCATCCAGCCTCCACCAGCGACCTTTCGCAAGTCGTCGGTCCATCGGGCCGGAGGGCGTCCTACGCTACGCTTGCCGAGACGCGGTCTCCACTCCAGAACTCGTCTGCTCCAACGGCCATCGGATAATACTTAATCGACAAAAATGATCGATAAAGTACTGAAATAGTTTTTTTATTAATTTAATTGAATTAAAATTTTCTGTGCATAAAATTGCTAGAAAACCTCACAAATTATTCAGACAAAAGTACCACTAAACAAACAGGAAAGCATATCGCAATGTTTTGTACGAAAAATCCTTCTCGCTTTTCAGTCTTACTTCTATAATACAAGCCGCAAATATTTGATGTGAATACGTGAGTAGCTCAAAATATTGTACTTATAAGAGTGATAACATGAATGTGTATATTGTATGAGTATATGTTTCCACTGCCCTGGCCAACAGGTCACTGGTCGTTTTAATAAAATATTACGAATAAACTATTTTGTTTAATTTACTGCCTTTAAGTGTAAAAAGTCTGACACGTACCACGCTACGTAGTACCAAATTCTGTAAGTTATTATGAAAATAAACGATAATGAGAAAGACGGAGATCCGATATATCAGGCTCAGAATGGGAAACCTATGTTCGCGATAGACTACAATAAGTTGTGAAAATAAACGAAGGCTGATATTTTTAATATAAATTATTGATTTTAGACCTAGATTAAAGACCAACTCATAAGAAATGGTTCATATTCAATTTTCAATCGTAACACAAAATTGGTCATTTTTAGTTGTTACTAAGTCATAAATCATAAATGTATTATGCATAATTACCGTGTAGAATTTTGGAGAGGATTATGTTTAGGGTTTCCATGAGCAATTAGGTTACAAATTACATTTACATCGACGAATTAGAGTTGTCCAACTGGGGTTAAATTTTATACATAGTGTTATCACCTAAGGGACTAGATCTAGCATTTATTTATAGTGAAGTTTATTTTAACTATTTAGCCTGAAAAAAGCTATTTAGCCCTTTTTCATGTTCTTGAGAATATAACCAAAACGTTAAGTTTTCGCCATGCTAATTCTAGCTAACAACTACTTTCTCGCTTTCTTTTGATGGTAATTTATATTATATACTGTATAATACAAAAGGCTAGATGAAGCTTCGATGTAGCCCTTTTTGACTTCTTCTACAGCCCTAACCTATAACTATGGTGGCAAACTATTACCTATGAGTTAAACTTTACGCAACAACGTAAGGGCGTCCCAGAATAGAGTAGTGAACCCGGCATGGCTTTACGAAGAGGGCTATGTATCTAACCTAGGTCTTTTAATGGAATAATTTAACAATTTAGCAGTCGGCCAATCTGGTCTTAAATGACATAGTCGCCTATATAGATAGAAAGATATAAAAAAATCCTCTGAGATTTACACAGCGACATCTTGACCTAAGTTACTCGCAAGCGTGAAGCTTGTACTTAGTATGTGTACTAAACAACGGATAAACATACTTATATTTTTATATAAATACCTACTTATTGACGACCCCTATGGTGTAATGGTTAGATTTAGGCTACTACACCAAATGTTCCGGGTTCGATCCCCGGCAGTACAAGCATTTGTGTGCATAAAAATGTCTGGTTGTATTGGTCCGGGTGTTTTCTATCTATGATATATATAAGTTGTTTACCTGCAACACAAGCTTTGGGTAGATGGCGTTGTGATTGTCAGTGGATATTTATTATTTATTATATATATTT